>JAPMOR010082485.1:13681-28320 GCA_026543865.1 Argiope aurantia | reverse complement strand
CACGCACGCACGCACGCACGCACGCACGCACGCACGCACGCACGCACACACACACACACACACACACACACACACACACACAAATAAAAAAAGTTTTTGCCAGATCTACAAAGATTCCACTCCAACCATATGGCAGTTCAGTCCGGTTTTTATTGTTGAAATGAATGCTTTGAATTCTGACATTCACACTGAATTCTGTTGAATGAATGCTTGCTTTGAATTCTGACATTCACATGCGCATGGATGAACAGATGGGTGGAGTGTCGCTTCGTTGTTAAATACGGTTCATTTTAAAGTCCTTGTCATATTAAAGTCCTATGTTATATTTCAAGTGTATTGAGTTATTAGGTTCAAATGCAATTGGATGGTCAGAGAAACGGATTTCCCGTAGAGGAATTTTCTCTAAAACTTGGCAACATATCACTTTTTTGTTATCATGCTATAAAAAAAAATATATAACTGAAAATTATTTTGCATTGTGTATTGATAACACATTCTTTCTCTTCTCCAAAAGAAGCTCTGGATTCCACAAATGAAATGTCTTCTTTCCGTGCATCAAGTGATAACAGTCATCGGCACAGTCGAATTTCTTGAAATCTCCACTGATGTGAAATAAGTGAAAAGATAAAATATTAAAGAAGAATTTCAATTATTTCATTTGTATTTCAAGAAGCAACTACTATTGGTGAATTGTAAATTATGTAGATTGAATGAGAGTAACTTCAGTCACGAGATTTACGTATTTGCATTTGGCAAAAGAAAAAAATAATCTTTTAAATTTTAATAACTTATTTTCTGAACAATTTTAAAATAATAATTTTGGAATCTCGAAAAAATGAGTTACTGTGAGTTATGAGTTTGTAATGCAAACGGAGATGGAAGTTTTCATACGAAACCAATTTTTTAAGTTTCTGCTAATAACGATGAGTTAGTTATTAAAGTCATGGAATGAAATTTAGAAAGCAAGTTTTTAAGACTTTGTTATATTGTGCTCTTTTAGACATTAAGGATTTCTTAATGCAGATATAATAGCATATATAACGCATATATATTTCATGTGCATATATAATAGCAGCTTATAAAAACATTTAATAACTAATTTGAATAAATCTATGAAATATGATATAAAAAACGCCAATAAAATTTAAATCAAACTTAAATTTTAATGAACAATTATTATGATTATGAATGATTTAATGAAAGCGATTTTAAATGAATTCGAAACAGTGTAAAAGCGAATAAAATGCCCGAAGTATTTTATTAAAAGTTATGGCGCAAGATCCGAAATTATAATACCAAATAATATATAAAGCAAAAGTAAGTGATTCCAAATGACGAACTGATTTTGCTTAAAATTATGCGTAGCACAATGTGCAATAGATTTAGAGTTTGAAATAGTGCAAGCTTACTGATTAGAGAAAAGCGTAAGTGATTTGAGATAGAACCAGCTTGATTTCGACGCTGGAGACATAATCTGGCTAAGAAGTTACAGACAGGAGTGGAAATACAAGATTAGATTTCGTTATTATAATTTAACTAAGTTAAAAAATGGTATTGACAAGTGTCTACACCAAAGGTGTTAAATTTGAGTGCCGAATTTCATTCATCCAGCTCTATTCATTTATATTTGTCCTGTTAACTTATATTCGAATAGTCAGCACAGACAAACTTCCTCTGAAAGGATTCGCTTATAATTTGACAGAAATTTACAAATTTGGTCTAAAGACTGTATACTAAATTTCATCCGTCTAGTTCAAAGTATTTTTGAGATACCTTTGGCACAGGCAGACAGGCAGATATAAGACCAAAAATATGCGTTTCGAATTTAGGGAAGTCTCGTGGAGAATCTTCAAAATCTCGAGTTCAAATTTTCTTGATGATCACAATACTTTCTTTGTATTTCATAAAAGTAAAATGTATCTATAACTCCAAGTTACGTAAACGTGAAAATCTGTTTTGGAGTTATTGCAATTGATTGATACAAAACTTTTTTTAAAATCTGTTTGAAATTCGCAACAAAAGTATATAACTACAACCAGTTCGATTTTTTTCATTTTAACGCAACTTTATTTATAGGTGTTGCTGCCTGGGCGGTGACCACAGACGTTTTGAGGATTAACCCAAGACCTCATGATAATCCTTATAACAGATACGGACATCAGGGAAAAACCAGGGTAAGATATCTCTACTAATGCTTATTTCCTTTTATAAAACGATTAATCTATTTGGAGAGTAAAGAAATTAGCTATAATGCTCAAATGCCTTTGTGTGCCAGAGCTTTCGTGCCAAGCAGAAAGAAATTACGAATAGTATTAATTGCCGTTCACCTCGTTAGCTGATTGATTGATCTTAAATCATTTCCGGTATTTTATTTGTTATTAATCTGTCGAGGAATTCCATGAGAAATACTAAAACCTTGCACGAAGGAATATGTCATTGTTTTGATGATTTCTTCAGTGTTATTCTGAAAAAATATTTAATGAGTCACAAGAAATATTAATTATTATTTCATATTTTTTTATCTAATTCAATTGATCTTATTAGGAACAATAGATCCAATAAAATCCTAGCAGATGTTAATGCAGGAGAATGTCTTTTAATTTAATTTTCATGGTTTATAATTTCAGCATATATAATTTTATTAATAGCATATATTATTTTTAAACCTATCGAATTTAAGTAAAAAAATGTTGTTCATTTTTTCTACTTGCTTATTGAAAATATTAATAATTACCATAATTAAAAGTAGCAAGCAATTACTATTGAAGGAGGAAAAAAACTATTGAAGGAGTTGAATGCTTTTCACATTTCTTGTTTCTGTTTGATTATGAAATTCCGTCATCATTTCTGTATGGAAGAGATAATATTTTAAGAACTATTTGGTTATCTAAACAACCCACCGAATATCCGTTGATTTAATTTGTTATCTAAAAAAAGATTTTAGAAGGACTTTGGTATTCTTATCTGATTTATATGACATGTTGATGCTTTATGAACACAATATATTTGAAAGCATAATTTTTATAATGATATTTCACTCTGCCATTACCGATGGCAATGTAGTATAAATAATGTTTAGATTACTTATCAAATAATGAGATAATGTAGATTATTTATAAATTATGTTAATTTTAAATAATTCAATTATTTATAAAATGATTATAAATATTTTTGTCTTATTAACTAACCATGAAAATATTTTATAAAACAAAAACATGTAAACATTAGTTCAAAAATATTGAATAATTCAGATTTATATGTTGAAAAAATATAATTCCTTGGTAAAGATATTGTTAAGTGCGTGATATTGATGTGTATTTTTATGTATATTCTTTTGACATAACAAAAATTTTGTCCATGGGTTAGGGATTTACAATAATTCTCATGCGACTTTACGATTATTGGAAATATTAGACACTTCAGTTTATCTACAAGATGTTAGACTCCAATTTAATATTTTTTTCATCTCATTATTTTCTTAGTAATAGCAATTTACTTGATTTTATTTTTTAAGTAAATTTCTATCATGATATATTTTTTTTAGCCTTCGCTGGTTTCGTTTAACTAATCTCGTTATTTTCCAAATTAAAACAGCATAACATAATAGTTTTCCCCCCTGTTTTCTAAGCCCTTATTACGTGAGTATAAAAGGTTTGATAAAATAGTTGCAAACATTTTAATAACTAATCATTTATTTGATAAAGATAGATATTTATTGACAATAGCAACTACATTTTTCATATTTAGTTGATATTGTCAATAATCCAGCAATGAATTTCAAGGTTAATTACAGGAATCCCCTCGAGGCACATCTTCTTCAGGTGTGACGGGCTTCACAACCTCCAGGTACCCTAGTATCTGGTCTGCCTTCCAGATTCTCCTTCCCTCAGTCTGCTGCTTTCATGCTGTCTTTCTTCCTTTCCTCGAGGGTAATCGAGGGAACTCTCCATCAGAAGCTATAACCGCTCTGTTTGCTTCTTGCTTCTCATGGACAGCCAAAACTCCCACTTGTTGGCTATGCGGGGTGACTTATTAGACGGATGTTGTATTGTTGGTCCCCGGTGCATCAATTCGGCTGGTATCCTAACTATTTGGTTAGTTTCCTAGGGATCAAGCGAAAGGGTCGTACTTTGGAGTTTAACGTAAAGGGTGGTCAACATTCCTGGAGTTGATTCTGATCGAATGGATTCGTGTTAAAACTAAGGCAAGTGTTGAGGCTGGGACAATCCAGAGTCGGTTATTACCTTCCCTTGATGGGCTTGGTGGTGAGCGGTGCGGTCAGAATCCGATTTTTTTCTTTCTTATGCATGGTTCGCTCTGTAAAAGGTCCCTTCAGTGGGCAACATAAAGAATTTAATTTTAGTAATGTTGAATCATATGACAAATTCTTTTTTATAAAGTGTGTGACCGAAAAAATGAATCTTTTAACTATGTTTCGTCTTTTTTCAGTTCAAAAAGCTGTTGCAATAGCCATTGGTGAAGTCTCTTGCATTTGTAAATTGTGTTCTGGGGACTTGCTTATTGTGGTTAGTTCTAAAAAGCAAGCAAGCGAATATCAGGCCTTACAAACTTTAAATTTCTCCAAAGGTGCTACCACATGCTGGGAATTATTCAACCTAACTATAGAAGAAATATCTAATGAGTTAAAAGGGCAGGGAGTGACACATGTTCGTCAGATTTCTATTCGGCTCTTATTGTTCTTCCTAGGAAGCATTACATTCTCACATTTCATAGCCCAAATTTGCTTGAATTTATATTTGTCGGCTATATCAATTTGCCAGTAAGGCAGTATTCCAAACCCACTAAGGTGTTTCCAGTTCCAGCGTTTCGGCCACACGAAAGCGAATCGCTGTGAGACACTCACTTGCGCCAGTTGTGTGAAAAAGGCCACGATAGTCTGCAGTGCAATGCAGAAGAAAAATGCGCTAACTTTACTGATAGTCAAGAAACTTTTTCCCGATTATGCGAGCGCTGGAAACTCGAGAAACCGATAACTGCAGTTAAAGTAAAAGAAAGCATATCTTACCCAAAGGCTAGACAAAAAATTCTGTCCCAAACACTCACATCAGGATTAAGTTACGCATCTGCTGTTAAAAGTTCTTTTTGTGCAAATGGTTCCTGCTCAAACTATGTTAAGATTTAAAAAAAAACGACAGAAAAATCCACAGATTTTGATACTGAGCTTATAATAAACAATACTCTTGAAACTTGTAAATCTGTACGATCTAAACTGAAATCAAAAGCTGAAAAGTTGGTAAAGCTAAAAATCCCAAAACGTGGTCCTTTGCCGACGAAGATAACTTCCATGTTAAAGTTGGCTAATTTTCAGAATTCTGTTACTCTAGGACTTTCGACGCAGGGCATACACCGTAAGGACTTAACGTTAATTTTTGATGGCATGCCCAAAAGTCCTGAACTTATCTCACTCCCTCAATCTGAAGAGGAGGACGAAGATTTCAAAATGAGTTGGTATACCACGCAACCATCTACTAATGCACTTAATCCTTCACAATCGACTAAACCTTCATAGTGGGTACCTTTCTTTCATGAAATTGTCGCAAACTTCGATAAAAATTACCTGACATCAAAACAATTATTGACAAATTTCATCCTGTCTGCACTGGTGTTCAGGAAACCTTTCTGACACCTAACATTCTGCTCAAATTGCGCGGTTTCAACTGTTTGCGGAAAGTCTCAGATAATGGTCATTGCAGTTCTGGAGGTGTCTGCATTCTTTTATCTCAAATCTTTATCCAAGCCCGCCTCTCAGTTTCCAATACTACCCTGCAGGCTGTGGCTGTTCAAGTTCATACACGAGGTTTGGTCACAGTCTGCTGTATTTATCTACTGCCCAATGATGCCATTTTTCAACAGGATCTCGATAATTTAGTAGATAGGCTTCCTTCGCCTTTCATATTACTTGGAGATTTCAACGGCCATAGTACGTTGTAGAGTTTAGACAGTACAAACTCTCGTGGGCAACAGACAGAGCAGTTTATCTGTCTTTACTGTGGAATTAATGGCAATTTCCTATGCCCTTCAGGAAATTTCGCTGTTTACTCATCGCAGCTTCATTATTTATACTTATAATATGAGGGCTTTGGAAACACTCTCCCCCTCCGACAATCGAATGCATCCTGCCGCCTTAGAAATTTGTTATACTATATACTTACTTCGAATTAAAAGCTTTAATATTTTATTTTGTTGGGTACCGAGTCACACAAGCATTTCTGATAATGAGGTGGCAAAGTGTGCTGCGAAAGCTGCTTCGTCATTCCTTTCATAAAATCTTGATGCGAAGAAGTTCTTTCTCTGACATCTTTATTCCACTTGGCAAGCAAACTGGAATGAACAAATTGCATACCATCAAATCTTTCATTGGATTATGGCCTGTACTTTCTGTATGGGGTTTTATATTCAAATGACCTGCCTCCGTATAGAACATACACGTTTCACTCATAAACATCTTATTTATGGGGAGAGGACACCCATGTGTCCTACATGTTGCATTTATTTTACTGCTAAATACATTTTTATTGAATGTCCAGATTTTAAATCCCATCGTAAGTACTTTTTCCAATCATCGTCTCTAACTATGCAATACTTGGTGGGTGGAAAACACCACCCAAATATTTTTAATTTCTTAAAAGCCAATCGTTTATTCTTAGATATACTTTGTCCTCTTCAAAAGTGTTCCCTTCATTTGCTTTATAATTTTTTACAAATTTTATCTTATTTTCAAGCATTCAGGTATTTTCTTATATTCATAGCTTTATTGAACTTTGTGTTTTTAATTTTTAAATCTTGTTGCTGGATATGATTTATTTTTCACCACATGTTTGCTGTAGTTTAATCAAGATAAGCTCTTGTGTCAGTAAACCTCATAAACGAAACCACCATCAGTTACAAAAATTCATTCAAGTGCCTTTAGCAATGAAATTTTGATACCGTTTGGGTGTCCGCAAATCGAATGAAATAGAAATTTTTTTTGTACTATAGGAGTGATAAAGGTCTAAAGAATCTGGTGATATAGAAATAATGTACCAAAATACGAGCAAAGGATGGCATAAGAAAGCGCTTTATAGGAATAAGACGATACTTAAATTGGCTTTAGATGGAAGCTGTTAAAAGCATATTAATTTTTTGCTCTCATGTTTTGCATTAGATTTTTGCATTTTTAACTGTTTGGCATAAAAAAGATCTTTTTATATCTTTTAATTTCATTTTTATGGCTGTCGAATTTATTATTTTTTTTATTTCCATCTTCTTATTTATTATTGTTTTGGAGCATAAATCGGTCTATATTTATACAATTTTGTAAATATTGTGAATATAGGTTAGAAATTAGCGTAGTGGTGGCTTAAGTCAATGATAATACTCGCTAATCTCAACTGGAGACATTATTCAAGGAATTAAACCTTACATCTGCTTTTATCCATAAGACGAAAATGACTCGAATCTTCCAGGTTTAGAAAAATACAAAAATTATAAGAACATTCTAAAACAAACGAGGAATAACAGAAAGTAAATCAAACACAAAACAATTTTTTAAGCAACTTGCCTGTAGTTAGATACGAACATGCAAACTATCGCTTTCACAGCATAGCCTTCTAGCATTGAGCTATTTAATTAGCGCCAACTAAGAACAAGTTTTATTACAATATTATTTCTCAGAAATGTCACACTTTATATCCATAAATTTTTTTACCTATTTTTCTTGACGCATTTCCTTTTATACTATAATTACAATTACTTAAGCTTACTTTCAAATATTCAACCCTTTCTTCTTTAATAAAAAATTTAAGATATATTCTAGTATTTGCAAACATACTAAACAAATATGATTTTATTTCAATACAGCTGTTATGTTACATTTTCTATTTAATAACAGTGTTGTGATCGCTCTTATTAAATAGCAAGTTCGTAGACAATTATCATAAAAACCGCTAGTGTTGAGTAAAATGGGTCGAAAAATCAGAATTATAACGAGAGAAAGAGAAAATTAAGCTCATAAGTTCATTATATCGCATTTCATCTACATCTATTTCTTGTTTGAAAATGAATTTTGAGTTACTCACACAGCGAATGCAATTACCAACCTCATAATCAAACAATGTGCCTTGTTTCCAACAAAGGTTAAGAAATTAATGAATGAACTTATTGTGAGAATGCTCAGCAAATTGAGAATTTAGCAACCTTCGTACCAAGAGCTTTTCTCAACCGTAACCGAGATACTCCTTTCCAACTGACTGACAGAGCAGAACGCTGGACTAACTGAACAAAATCCCTCTAGTGATGCCTCAAACAGTAAATATGCGCTAGGATGTGCCCTCAATTCGGTCATTATTTTAAAATGTCTTCTAAGAGCTACTTTGTTTTCGTTTCTTTCAACGGCCGCCCTTAAATATAATTGCTTTATATATTTTCCCAGAAACTGTTCGTATATTTCCATATTTATAATCATCATGGTATATTCTTTATGAAATGTTAAATATGATTTTGGATTGAGGCTGGGGGTGTAAAATATATCGTAAAAGAAATATGTGACGCAAAAGTTTAAGAAATACAGTATTGTTGGCAAGAATAAACTAAGGAATTAATTTTAGTTTAATAAAACGATGGATATTGTATAATTAAATAATTTCAGATATTCCTATCACAATGGAACATTTCTAGTTCGGAACAGAAAAAATCGTTAGAAAAATTCGTATTTTTAAAAAAATTCGAATTACGAAAACTGGGTCTAAAAGAAGAAAGTACAAAAAGAGGAAACGACAGTTTTAAAATGGAAAGTGAATTCTTTTTAATAGTTTAAATTAATAATACATAATTAATTGATTAAAAGACAGTAATAATAATAAATAATTTTTTTTCTAATATTAGATTTATTTTAAAAATTGAATGAAAAGAAGGGGGTTATTTTTATAAATAAACATCATGTAATATTTAGAGTGCAACAAATGCAGATTAAAACTTGGAAATAAGCAACATATCTCGCATCTAATAAGTTCAAATTTTTTACTATGTAAGCAAATATATTTGTGGGAAAAAAATAAAGCAGAAAAACGCTTTTTCGATTAATATTTTCCAATTTCGTGTTTTATTCTGTATTAACCGAGTAGAAAACAGGCATTTTCTTGTGCAATCAAAACATTTATAAAGCGAAATTGTTTTTTATATCCCTTCCTGTTAAAGACAAAAACTAACCGACTGCTGTCTTCTCTGTTTTGAGAATTGATTAAGGAAGAATTGTTTTCTCACGAAATTTCTCTGAAGGACGGGGCTTTCTTTTCGTAAACGAAAAGTTAATCCTAGTTCTGAGGCACTGGATTTATTTACTCTAGTTTAGATCACGGACTTAAAAGTCTTTTTATTGCTTTTTGATTGAATATATACTACAACAGACAAGTCCTCAAACATATTTTAAAATCTTATTCACTAATAAGCATTGAGGACAGAAATATGAAGACATTTTATTAAAAAATAATCCATAAATAAAAATAAATTCCTACAATTTTTAATTTTAATTTTGAGCTATCGAAAATAAATGCGAATTACAGATATCTTATGCAGATTTTAAAAAAAACTATGTAAATATGAACGATTCGAAATAGCCAATTCCTACTGGATGTGAGTATATTACTTATATAATTCATAAATCCTTTATTGATTTCCTATGGGCAAATAAGTTATAAAATTCTTTTGAAGGATTTTCTAGGGGAAAAATGTACAAACCAATTTTTCGTTTTCATTCGTTTTCCTTTCACTAATTATAAAGCATTGTTTGGTTTTTTTGACTCATGGAAATGGGTATTACTTTGATAAAGATGTTTCTAAACACATCTTCGATAATCTTTTGGTCTGCGCCTTTAATTAATGGTTATCGTATGTTTTGGAAATAAAAAAAATACTTTAAGAATGGAGAATTGTAGTTTAAAAGCAACTTGATGAATCAACTTCTCACACTTCTGATGTTAATCTAATATAGATCACAAGGAATATTGTTTGATTCATGAGAGATATTCTTCAACATTTGCTAGAAAAAATAATTTTTAAAATCATCTCGCCTGAGACGTTTCATTATATTTTGCTTCGCTGTTGTTTTAATTTTGATTTTTCTTTTATTGATTATTCTTCAATGTTCTTATTTTATTATTCATTTTATTTGTAATTATGAATATTTTCTTCTGCTCAAAAAGGGTTGGAAAAGATCAAGTTAAAAATTTAAGGTCCAAATTAAGGTCCAAAGAGTTGAAGAACAATAAAAATGACCTGGATTCCACCAAAAGTTGGCTAGACTTTTATCAGAAATTTCCATTGGCAAACATTCATGGGTTAGGTCAGGTGAAATAATTTTTAGAATTTCATGTCTCCATCTGATAAGTTACTGAAAGAATATCTTTTATCTGAAGTAGTTTATCAATATAACTTATGATTTTATAGAAAACTACAGGATTTTAAACTGCACTCGTTACCGTGAATAAGCATAATTATATAGAATTTTTGCATTTAATTCCTTTATTATATTCAGCTTTTACCAATTTTATGACGGCATTTATATAAGCATCCAAAAATGTAGGGATAAAGTAAGACATTCCAATTATTAATCATTAAGCTAAAAGTATTAACTGACTGGTTTTTAGATATCAGATTTAGATAGAACATGGTATTACATTTCTAAAGAAGGAAAGTCGATGTTGATTATAAAATGGTAATAATTTTTTTCTTCTTTCAAAATAAGATTAAAATGAAAGATTAGAGGTATTCGTAACTGTCACGCAAGCTTTCACAGTTGCATCTACATAGAGAATTCAATAAAGAGTTACAGTTTCACTCATGAGATAATTTCAGAATATTGATAACTATGTTCAATGCTGTTTTCAGAAGAATATATTTATCAAAAATAATAATTGTTTTCATCTGTTCATTCTTTCATATCCACTTCGAAATTTGCACTTAGTAAATGCATAATATATCTAAGTGCTATATATGAGTGACCATAGACAACTACTCCACACAGAGAATTCGGAATGACTGGACTCCCGTGACAGCATTCGCAAAGACTAAGTTTGGGTCTTAAGGACCATCACCGACCCACACTATTTCAGTAACAACCTGGTGAAGAGAGAAACAAACATCATTCCACAAGCTTCTCACTTCCAAATCTGAGGCACCCCCGATGGGATAAAAGTGAAAGGAAACCGAATTGTAAAAGCGGAGCCGACCCTAAGAAAACTGCATGCAAGTCCGAAGTACTATCCACGTCACTATGCATGACATCATAATAAGGGAGAAATGAATTAAGGTGTCATTTGAGAATATAATCCATTTTTAACAAATAGCAAAAAAATAAGAAAAATACCAATTCCTCAATCAATTAATGAATCAAGTATTTTCTAGGTTTCGCAAGTTAAAAATCATCATATGCAGGTAAATTTAATCAAGATGTCTTCCATCGTACTTCATGCGTTTTCAAAAACAAAATCTATCAGATGCCACACATTGTTATCATAGAAACACCCCAGAAAAGAATTCCTTTATAAAGACTAAAAAAATTTTTTTGATCTGGATTTAAAAGATTTCCAAAGTATGTTGTTTTTGGTTTTCTTAACTGTTTATTAAAGCATGGAATCCAGCTCTTTCTGACGTGACTGATATCGATATACGCCGGTGACCGATAGACTCACCCGACTGTGGAGAAAGTAAACGGGGAAGATTGAACTAGTTTATTTTTAAAATTTTTTTTTACGTAATTTGAATTTTTATGACATCAAAAGAGTTGGAAATAGTGTATCTTTTTTATTTCGCACAAATTTTTTTGACAAACAGAAACATAATGTAAAAGTCAATCAGCAATTGGTTTTTATATTTTTGATTTCTTTATTACGTATACTTATATTTTTGATTGATAAATGTCAGAAAAGAAATATAACTTTGATAAAAGGTTTTTATTTTTTGCTATCGAGATTAATCTACTCAACAGTCTTGTTTAGAGCTTGTATTGGTTTTCAGGTAAGAGTATGATTTATTGAAATTCAGAAAAATTTGTTGTAGTTTCACAAATTTTTCAAACAGCAACGCAAAATTAAAAATTTTACTCTTGACGAGTTCACAATACGGCTTGCTCAATACAACTTTGCGCTAATGAGAATAATGTTACTTCAATGACTTAACACTACTCTTATTAGCCTTAGAAAATCCCTGATGATGATTCGATGATCTGTAAGGGATCTAATCGAAATAGTTTTGCAATAGGATGTGTTACACCATTATTTCACAGAATTTAAGACGATAATTTATGCGGACTGCACTATCACACAACAAACACCCGTCAAGCACATTGAGCAGGGCATTAGACAAATTGCTTCCATGCTCGTTGTCTGGGAAGCGGAATACCAAGTAAAAGGACATAAGATATGAAAATAATTGCTATTTCACTCAAAATAAATAAAGATGGAATTTTAGAGTTCGAAAATCAAATGTGTCTTAAAAGCAGGTAATTGATGGAAATGCCGATTCAAATATTTAATATTACTTTTAAAATTGGAAATACTATGAAATGGACGAGGGGGTGATGAAATTCATCAGAAAGGTGTGGTAGGATAAATACTTTTAAAATTCGAACCTAAATTGTTTAAAAAAAAACACTATCTATAACAAATATTTGAATACGCTGGTTTGTGAAGTTAATAATTACTTTTCTCGTTAGAAGCAGCAACAAAATTTAAATTTGTAATTAGAGCATTTGAGTTCTCCTCATCCGACTCAAAGTGAGCATTTAGTTAAGAAAAAAAATAGATACATTCTTATTTTTATTCAGCTACTTATTGGTAGAAATATACCGGTATATATAAGTCAAATAATTCGTTATATACGCATGCAAAGTGTTGGGTGTATCAGATACTGATCACATAGATGTAAAATTAAATTGACTTGAATAATTAAATGAATTGTTAGTTGAATAATTAATTGAATTAATTAAATGTTGGGCAAGTATATTTCATTAGTATCGCTGAAACGAAAATTGGGTATTTTTCTCTGGCACATTTTATTTAAGTGCTTTAAACCTTATCCTGAAAGCAATAATAAAAGAATTTTCATGCTTTTGAATAGAGAGATTTAACCATTTGAAGCAATATACACACACACATGCTAACTTTAAGCCAATACTATGGTCTCCGTATGGTCCGCCACCAAACAGAAGATAACGGTGCTTTCCAAAGCTAGGAAACCTGAAAGATAAAGCAAATAACTCCCTGCATGTTAATGCCAGAGATTTGGGGTTGGTGTAAATAATGCAGAGCTCGGATTTTGCAATATATGTATGTGTTTAGCATAATTTGCTATATACATAATTATGTTTTTTTGTAATAAACGTAGGTTTTGCTGTTTGAACCCGATAATTATAAATAAATCTCCAGTAAATTGAAGTTTTCTTTAAATCGATATTCCAAATGCATCCCACTTTATTTTAAAGGTATTTATGTTTAGTTGTTTTACACAGTTAACTGTTTATATGTGATTTTTTCATATTAGCAAATAGTTGCAATTCATATTAGCAATTACCAGTAAATATCATAGTAAGATCGATCTGTCATGTTTTTTGTTTATGAATTCTTCTTATTGATTCAACGATGCAGTTTTACTCTATTCATCTTAACCGACATCTAAGTCGTACTTGTTCAAGCATCATATCAGATTGGTTCTGTTTCTCCTACGGATTTGAGAAATAAATAGTTTCCAGTTTTATTCTCTTCCTTTTCAAAACGAGAAATAACATAAAGAAGCAGGTTAAAGAAATACTTTTTTGCACTTATTTTATTATTATTACAAATATTTATACTTTTCGATTGAGTAAACGGTTTCTGCCTTAGGATCCCAGAAGTCTGTGAACACTATCTTCTTGCAAGTGACCTACAAATGAGTCAGACATGTAAAAAAGTAAACGAAAGTTAGCTGGAAAGAGTTTCCGTTTCCGTATCTGTAAGAAAATTCGAGACTATGATACGGATCATCCCCTTAGGCGAGGTGACCCCTTTTTCTTTTAACAGAATCACTTCTTTGAATTCTCCAGTTGAGTTCCACCGTCGTTTCACATTGAACGGAAAACTATTTTTTGGAAGAAATAAAACCTGTTAAAGCAGAGAACACAACTTTTTATTTGTGGTCAGTTTATGACTTGACTAACTGTCATGTAACTCTTTATCTCTTGATCACGAAAGAAAAAACTTCTATATTTTAAGTGATCCCAATAAAGGTTTATGCCTGCTTCTTAATTGAAATTGTTCTGTTTCTAAGATTAAACGTAGACTGCTCTATTTCTTTTAAAAAAAAACTAGTAGAGATGGGATTACAGTGATTTGAACTATTTTAGCAAAGATGCTAGGCAATTATTATTAAAATTTTTTTCTTTTTTTTTACCAAGAAAATAAAATAATAATTAAAAAAATTTCTTGAATTTGGCTTTTGGAAATTTATAATTTTAAATTTTCCTTTATTTCAGCGATTCCAAATTTTATTTCCCCTCGTATTTCTTTCCAATTTTTTTTTTTAATTCCTGAATAACCCCCGGTATAATATTCACATAACTTCCATCCTACAGCCACAGCTCTACATCTCCTCCATTTCAAGATTTTATT
>JAPMOR010082485.1:0-13281 GCA_026543865.1 Argiope aurantia | reverse complement strand
TTCATTCTAAAAGGGTCTCTTATTACCTGATCCAATTCCACCTTTTTTTATTTAATTAATGCTACACGAGCTCTGTAAAAAAAAAAAAATGCTTTTTATCAGCATTTTCACACGTTCCAAGTGAAGGGATAAAAATTTATTATGCTGAGCAAGTTCTTTTAACAGAACCTTTCCTAAATCTACCCGTGTCAAAATGTCCCTATCAGAATCTCATAGTATGAAATCACTGGGGGAAAATATTTCAGTCCCTTTTCTTTCTTTTGATTTTTTCTTGTGTCGTGGACTGACGTATTTCGTCGCTTCTTTCTTGTATATAAATTATGCATCCCTAGATGAAATAGAGCAAAGTTTAAAAATTCCTAAGTCCCTTCTCTTCGGATACGTAACTGCTTAAAAAAAGTTTTTACACGCACACACAACTTCATCAAATGTGTGACCGAAAAGAAGAAATTTTGAAATTTTTAACTTTTACTCATATCACTACAGGAGGCATAGTTATGAAAGAGGAGATGATAAACTAACGGCGGTTCATATCGCAATCTAAGAGTAAAGTGGCAGAAATTTTTCCCTTCAGAGATTTTACTATAAAGGTAAACTGATAGAAAAGGGTTACTTCTGATAGGGAATTTACAAAAAGGATTTTTCTCGAAAAATGCTTTAAAAATTAAACATTTGTTCCGAATAGTAGCTAAAACTAGTTTTGAAAGATATTTCATTTTACTTTGAAACATATTTTGTTGTATTTTGAAAAATAGAACGATACTGAAAAGTCCAGATTTTTATTGGATGGATGTTCATTCATTTATTTATTTTTAATGTCTAAGATGGCATTCTAAATACTAATTACACAGTGAAATGAAACCTTTCATTAGATCACTGCAAAGTAATGAATGTTTGTCAAACTAAATAAAAAATCATTTTTTAATTAAAAAGAGAAAATGTTTTGTATTTGATACCGCGTTTCGTTATAAAGTAAGACATGAAAAAGGATTAAATAGAAAAGAAAGTGGGTGCATAAAATACAGAACATCTGACTAAAGAAAAATTGTAATCATTCATCCGAATTATGTAGAAGGTATCTACACTATTTCATTATTTAACACGGATCATTAAATATTGAGTGATGAATCCTTCAGCGAACTGTAGACATGCTCATTAAGCCCAATGAATTGGGGCATCCAATGACAGTGACCATCAAATCCAGATGATTCCTTTTTATTTTCATCGCATTTGACGATGTTCTGATTCTGTTCTGAATGTCTTTTCTGGCCCTTTTATTAGAGATCACTTTTTTTTTTATTAATGTAAGTCATTCGAAAAAAAATTCCGAGACAACTTAGCACGTTTTATGGTCAGAAAATCTTAGAATTATCAATTTACTTTTTGTGTCTTTGTTGATCAAATAGTGAATATTCAAAAAGTCCTTGGAAATGAGGTAAATTCTCGATTATTCGAGATCTTAGTCATAACTTGTTAAAAATCTTCCATCTCAAATAAAACCAGTAATAGTGGTACCCCTAAGGTTTTCTCACAGATTCTCTGACAAAGGTCATAACCTCCTCCTTCCCCCGTAAGATTGTGGGCCTTGGGTAATACTCCGGATGCCTTGTGCGATACTGATGAACAGTAATTAAAAAAATATTGATCATTGGCGATAAATTCCCTGATGCGGTCAGTACACATCTGAAATTCGAATATGCATGTTGATCACATATTATGTGCGGGTATTTAACTTGTTCAACCTGCACATTACAGTACTGGTTGATCAAACTAGGTTTTTTTGTGACCATTTTGGCCTAATATTTCAAGGAAAGATGTTTATTCGTACTTGAATGACGCACTAAAGAGGTTTGATTAAATATGAAATAGAAAAATTAGGTAAACGGGCTGAAAAAAGCTTGTTTTTGAAGTTTTTTGGGTAAGTTTTAGAAATTTAATTAAAAAATAAAATGAGTTTAATCAAAGCAGTTTTTAAAAATGCCTTTTTATTAAGAAATAGATTTTTATTAAAATATAGATTTTTTATTTTAATTATTTCAATTTCTTAGTCTTTAAATGATTCATTATATTAAATATGTTGTTGTTGTTACTTATACACTTGTCATAGACAAACCCGCTGATGAAGTCAGCAATATAAGCTGAGTTTGTGCAGTAGCTTCTGAGGGTAAAGGTGCCTGAGCACCCGAGGGCAGAAGTCTGACTTGTAGCTCATATGAAGATAACACGCACATACTCGTTTGCACAATCTTTTTTTCCAGGGGGGTCTCTTTCACACGTCTCACAGATAGAATACAGGGGAGGGGGGGGGGAACAACCATGCCCGAACCGGGACTCTAATCGGCACGCCCAGATCACGGGTAAAACGCGCTACCCTTAGGTCAAAACGCCGGCTTGTATTAAATATTGTGAATATAAAATAAAAGCGCAATAAAAATGGATTGATTCGAATTATTAAGTTCTGAAATTATTAAAGCAATGCATTTTTAGTGAGAGCAAACAAAAATTTAACATTTCACTTTTCTCATCTACCAAGAAGTGATTGAAAGAGCGGTTTCAAAATTCGATATTTATAAACACGAACCAAGTTAAATAAAACTGTCTAACCACTTAATTTTTCAGAATTATATTTGAACTAAGGCTTCATAAAATGATAAATTTAATGTCGTTCTTTGTTTGATTTCTTTTTATTTTTGCCATCCATATCATTATAAACTTCTTCTGTGAAATTTCTTTCTTCCGCTGGATTTCGAATCTTTTTTAGACAAAGGATTTAATTGAAATAAACAAAGAAAACCAGTGGGATAGTCTCCTTAAAATCTTCTCAGATATTTTCTAATAAAGGAGGCTGCCCCTCTCCTCGTGCATGAAATAGAGGATCTTGAGCAAGCCATGAATGTCGCGAGTGCTCACATTTTTATTTTCGGAAACCAAAGCTTGAGAGTTATGTGCATTGTAGTATGCTAAAGAAAGCCAGTACTTCCGCATTCATTGTATGACATTGACGAACTATAGGAAAGAAATATCGAGATTTATCATGAATTTTTTTTTTCTAAATCTAGCGAACGATTTTTAGCATTTTGAGCTATATTGCTGACCTGTAGTTAATATTCTGTTTTTCTGGTAAGTACCAGAAAAAACAACTATGATATGACATAGAACTACAAATTTAATCAAAGTTAACATATCAAATTTCATTTATTTAAGTTTTTAAGTTTTCGAATTGTGCAGTACAACAGACGATCGACAACTTAGGCTCGAAATTTGACGTGGATCTACTCCATATATGTTAAAACTTTGTGCCAAATTTTTTATGCCTAGCTTTTTGTTTTGGAAATATCATGTGCACTTGGGCAGCCAGACAGATTTCTTCAGAGTGGATTTGATTGAAAATTTAATAGAAATCTGCAAATACGGTGTAAAAACCAAATTTCATCCTTCTAGCTTAAAGCTGTTTTTTTTTTTTTTTAATTATCGTGCACACAGAAATGCGTTTTCCCTACTCAAAGAGACGTAGAGATTAAGAAAACTCGAGTTCAAAATTTTCGACGATTACCATACTTTTTTTATGTATACATCCTTTACTAGAAAGTAATAATTATTTTCTCCGCTAAGACGTTCACAGAAATTTTGAAAGTAAATATTTTTTTTATTTATTTCTACGAATGAAATTTCTTGAATCACCAAAAGCAGTTTAGTTATAACTCTGAAAGTTATAAAGGTTTTAAATTTCTTAGGAACTTCACGTGGCGCCAGTGGCACAAAGATACTGTACGATATAGTTTGATACCATATTATTCTGTCAATATTTTATAACATTAAACAATATAGTTTGATGCCGTGTTATACTGGCAATATCATATAATACAGTATAATACTGAACAATATTGTATCGTATGTAGTGCTTGCTATCTTGGGTATTATTTTAAATGTATTTTTTTTCGTAAATAAAGTTTTAAAATTCAAGAAAACGTAAATGAGGTATTTAATAACTATCATATGGTTGAGAAATTTAAAATATTATTGCAGTAAATGTCATTTTAAATATTTTCTAGTCAGTTTTTAATTCAACTTTTGGCAATGGAATTCAATATAAGATGCAATACATTATATTTCCTTACAGCAGTAATTATTGTATAGCTACCTAAATATTTTTTAATGTCTTCGAATATACTCTAATATTTCTATTGGTTATGACTAATGACTGCCAAAAATAAAGATTAACAAAGTGGCACTACAAACTTCTTATGTACAGGCATTAAAAATATTTATTTTGAAAAATGCTTTAATATTATAATAGATTATTAATTACGTTATCGGCTACAGTACAATAAAATTAACCCAAGAACGTGTTGACTAAAGGTGTATAAAGAACTGTGACGTGGTACTATCGAAAATTCGTCGCTGATTGTGTTTTCAATTCATCCAGGTCCTCGTGTATAAAATTAAAAAGGGGATGCGGGCTCCTTGATGACTCATCGTGTCTCCATATTATGAGATTTGACACAAATAATCTTTATTATCATTCCGAATAAATGCTGCAAATACTAATAATAATAATAATATAAATCTTTAAAATTCTTTCTTTGAAAGAAAAAAATTATTCTGTACTTCTTATTGCCTAATAAATTGGAAAATGTGTTTTATAGCCATTGAACTGTTTGTATCCATTTTAACATACAGCTGACCTATTTTCTTAAATTACGACAAGTAAGATGGAAAAAAAAATTCTCAAAAAGCTCTTCTAGACAGATCTCTGGATATATAACTACTACATTTGGTACTTGGTTCTTCTACTTACTTCTTGGATTATGGATACTCATTACTAGAAATTTTTTAAACAAATTTAAGTACATAGTAATTTAAATGATTCGATTAAAATATAAGAAGCAAAAGATTAACATTTTCCTTAATACTTTCGGAGAATGCTATTGAGAAAATGCTATTTTAACACTATTTGAAGATTGAAATTAAATTCATTGGCAATAATTTTATTTCCAAATCATTTTTTCTGCGATTTTAATCCTTTGTATTCGAAAAAATAATTATATTCATAATTATTTACCTAATTAGAGATCTTGTTTGTTGCTTCAAAAAATAAATATGTTAAGCTAAATTTTCCCGAAAAATTAATCTACATCTTCTTACCATTTTGTAGATATTTTTTTATTTTCATAAATAGAAAAAATAAATAAATAAAACATCAAAATGATGCACCATCTTGAATGGTGTCTGAAAGATGCCATCCGAATGTAAAAGGTTGATAGATCTTTAAAAATATTTTTTTTTAAATATTCTCTACAGTATTAATTTTAATTGTTTATTTTCTGGATTTATATTTAAATTTGTTGCAATAATAATAAATGCATTTTGTTTAATCACGTCATCGGTGATAAATATTTAAATAAAAATATACGAATCAAGACGAAAACATTATCCTGTTGTAAATTTTAGATTAGTGATTCGAATTTTAAGGAAATTTTTTTTTCATAAATGCATTTTTTCTATGTTTTAAATTCAACTGACCCCTCTTCATACTTCGCAACCCTAAAGGGCACAAAAACACTGTGAAAACTGTTTTTGATGTCATGCGGTATTTTTTTATAAACTCATTTTAGCTAAATATGATTAAAAAAAACTTTTACCCTAAAAAACTTATTTTTACACATGGTTTTATTCGCGTGTACTCAGCACAAATAATCTCAAAATATTTCGAAAACTCATAAATATGCAATCACGCAACTGAATAAACAGGTGATAAATCTTCCATTTTCATTTTTGATCGTTTCGGAGATTATTTAGAGATGGGTAGCTTTACTCTCGTTGGCCGGAATAAAATTTTATTTTAAATGTAATTTCTTTCTATGGAATAACTATAAAAAGCGTTTATCACAGTACAGAACGGCTTCTCCAAAGAGCTTCCCAATAAATTACTCAATTTAAAAACCCATTTACTTTTTTAAAAGACCCTGTTATGTGTTTTTTTAAACCTCTTATCTGTTCGTCTTAATGTCTTTGTGCTTGCTTTATTAATATCGAAAAATGTAAATTCCATTATAAAATAACAGATTATAAGTTTTAATTTAAAATGTTCACTTACATTTTTGCAGTTAATGAATAAAAGATGATGTCTGATGCGTGCTCCAATTCTTTTCAGAAAAGATCGAGAATAGGTCGTCATCTCACGAAAACAGTCATTTTGAAATCTTTATATGCAGGCTTTTTGCGTTTTTACGGTCATTCGACAAACTCTTGATGAATGTATTTCATACTGCTCGATTTTTTTCCACTGCATCCCTTTTTAGCTTATTGTTCCTGTTTCATATCATTTGAAATAAAACTATAATTTCTAATGACCAGCAGTAAATTTTTCTGATTATCTACTACAATAGTGGAGAGAGTCACTTTTTCAATAGCGATTTCCGACCAGGCATATCAGACAGTTCCTAAGACTTTCTGTATAGTTTATATTCTAATAATCTACTGAAGATCTGGACACCTCAATCGGAATGGTTCTGGTTTAGCATTCACGAGACCTGCGCTCAGTCCTGGGCTAGTGCCTTTCGTTTTTTTTTATTTGTTTTCTTTCAGAATTATTTCAAATCAATTTAACAATTTGCAAATAATTTTAACTACGAAGTTTTCTTTTTTATTCAAAATAAATGTTTATTCTCCTAATTCTTTAATTATAATTTACTTTTTAGAAGAAGAATAATTATAAATTTACATGCGATTTAAAAAAATATACGAAATTACTTAAATTAAAAATGTAAAGATTGTTTTAATTAATATGATACCCATTCTTGCACTCAAAAATAAATATTTTGTCTCTTAATACTTGAATTGTAATTTAATTTATAAAAGGAAAATAAAATACAGATCCATTTTTCAAAAAAGTATAAAAATATTTAAATTAAATCAATCACTTACAGATACTTTCAATTAATATGTAACTAATTTTTTAATGTAAAAATTATATTCCTTTATACTGTACTTGATTTGAAACTATCTATAAGTTGTTCATTTAAACAATTTTTATAATTTTTTGAAGAATGCATCTATATTTATGATTATTTTGCTTTTATAAATTAAATTATAATTCAAGTATTAAAAGAAAAAACATTTATTTTTGAATGCAAAAATGAGTAAAATATTAATGAAAACCATATCATCTTGTTAATTTAAGTAATTAAGTTAATTAAGTAAGTTGTTAATTTAAGTAATTTTGAATATATCTTATATACGCATAATATATACACATGTAAATTTATCAATATTATTCTGCTAAAAAAAATTGGAATTCAAAATTAGGGAAATAAACCTTTATTTTTGCATAAAAAATGAAAATATATTAATTAAAACTATTTTTAAATTGTTAAATTTATTTGCAATAATTTTGAAAAGGAAAAAAAAAATGAAAAACAGTATCTCAATCCCGAACACAATCCTTGTGAGTGTTAAGCCACTGCCTTACCGCCTGCGGTCGTTACATCTTCCGTACGGAGGACACATTATTAGAATATAAGTCACACTGAAAGTTTAAAGCTCCTCTTTTCGAAACTGGCTGTTGCGTTTTAATATTTTGACAAATCAACATCCTAAAGGTATATTACCATTATATTAAATTTCCTCCCTCTTTTAAGACGGATCTGCAGACTAACCCCCTCGCATGCAACTGATGAGTCTGACTGACTCGCACCTCGAATTGCTGAATTTTAAATTTTAAACCTGCACTTAAGTAAAAGTATTAGATAATTTAAAATAAACCTGCACTTAAGTAAAAGTATTAGATAATTTAAAATAAACCTGCACTTAAGTAAAAGTATTAGATAATTTAAAATCATTTATACACAAAATACATTTATGGAAAAGTCACGAAAATTCATCAATATCTCAATTGCTCTTACATTATTGTAAGAATTAAATGTAATTATAAACGTCTGAAACAGGATGTTACCTAATTAATAAATTAAAGAAATTCATAGGTCAAGGGAGTTAAAAAGACATTATTTATTTAATTAAAAATAAATTTAAAAAATACAAATCCAATTTAATGTAAAAAATTAAGATATTATTAAAGTTTCGTCAAGTGTAGGTATATAGTGAGATACTTATCTTTTCATATCGCTCTTTCAGTTTTAGTTACATAGTAATCAGTTCTTTTAGTTAGGTTTTTTTATTTATAAATAATGAGCGCCTGATTAAATAATACAGTACAAAACCATAGATGCCCCGCAGCTTTAATTCATAATAAACAAACAATAAGAAATTTATCTTCAGAGTAAAAAAAATTGTCATAAATATCATTTGCATGCTGATTAAGCTAAGAATGTAGTAATCTGTTAAACTAAATTCGATTAAAAGAGGACATCATAATGTTTTCGTCTATGACTGCAAAATGTCTAAATTCGCAATTTTAATTTTTTTTCGAATGCTACATTGTTTTAGTAATTTTTGAAAATTTCATTTGCGTATCTTCTATTTTAGGTCCAATTTATAAAAATACTTTAAAGCGATTTCTTCCAAAAGCTTGAAGAACGTAATATTCTTGATTTTAAGATGCAACCTTTATATTTTCTTCTACGTGAAGAATAGGGAAGAGAAAGTTCTGTAACCTTCAGAATATTCAAACTCTGTGACTGCAAGATATAATAGATTTCATATTTATTATTTAGTGTAGATATTCGGCGGTTATTGAAATAACAGCACTGTAATGAAATAGCAATCAAACCATTCGGAATTCTACGATTTCAAGCGAACCTCATCAACAAACCAGGAAATTTTCTAACCACCTGTCAGAATGATGTTATTCGCCGCCATTTTAATTGAGCATTCTAAGTCGGGTGGCACAGCGGTAAGCTCATTTTTAACATAACAGTTTAAGGAGGTAGCTTGAAGTGAAAAGTCCTCCGAGGCAGAGCTGTTGGGTGGATGAAAGTGATTCATTCTGAAGCGTTACATTCTTCACATCAAACAGGTCGTTTGTTTGCAGTGCAATTCTAAATAGTTCACGGATTGCTTAATTGTAAGTGATGGATAATCTTTTTTAATAATGCAAGTATTCATGATGGAATATAGTTTCGAGAAGATGGCAGAGCTTCTTTATACATGTCCGAATTATCATCTCTTGTTTGAAATCTGATAAGAACGAAAACAATCAGTGTGAAAGTAATAGAGTGCTAGAGGTCTTTTAGCGGAAGGCTTTAGTGCTGAAAGGAATGACGTGGAGCATTATACACGTCAAGGAAACTAATGTCGCGATTTATCATGTTATTCGATATCTGCGTAAACTATTATATTTTAAATAATAAATTATTATATTTAAGAAAACTGTTCCGAACTTCTATTCCAAAACAATTGTTTGATAATCATATTAACTTGATTCGTATAGGGTTACTGAATGGAAAGAGTGTTTTTAAATCAATTAATTTTTGGAAAAGTTGGTTGTTAGTTTTAAAGCCATTCATTGTAATACTAGTATGATCTGCCTTTTTTTATATCTGTATCGCACATCTCACAATTGACAGATAGTATGCCTGCCTAAAAATAGCATCATATTATTGATTTAATTATTTTGACTTAAAATATTTAGCCAAAATTTGAAGGTCAATTATTTTTATTTCTTTTTAATTATCATAAATTATTGATTAACTGTTGGCGTTCGTTCAAATTTTGTAGTTGAAACAATGGATGTGGTATATTTTTTTTCGTAAATAAAAAATGGATATGAAAAGTTAAAGGAAACTTGAAATATATCAAACCAAAATCCTTTGTACAAATATTAATAAAAATTAATTTTATATTAAGCAGAGATAACATCATTTGCTAATATAAATTTGGGGATCACTTATTTTATAAAGAAATGTAATTACACTCTCAATCCCATGAATTACAAGAGATTCGAATGAAACAGTTCAGGCTTCACATGTTTGAATGCACATTTATTTCATATTTGAAAGGCATTTCAAGCGCGAGTTCAAGACATTGAGTTTTGGCTCAGTTCGATCAAGTACGTATGCAAAAGAGTAATAATAATAAACAGCTAAAATTTTTACATAAATGAAAATTTGTCTTTCTTTAAGTATTAATTATTTTAAAAATTAGATAATAACTCTGTGTTATTATAAGAAAATTATACAATTGGAAGTGGCAGATAATAAACGAACAAATAAATAATTAATGAATATTTCTTTAAATTATATTTTCACCTTTTTTATAAAAGTCTAGTTACATATGTTTACTAATTCTGCAGTATATCTATCTATCGAAGGGAAATGTGTTCAATTTACTTGACTTAGGGGATCAAATCATGCAAATTAGGACTAAATATGACGTAAAATGGATTGAAGTAATGTTGAAGCAGTTACATTCAAAACAGATCAGAAGTAGAAGAATAATTTCTTATTCTCCTCCTGACGATATTGCCATTTTCATCCAATCATGCCTGAATCTGTCATTTAACTTAGGGCTAATAAGACAGTCGACCTCTGCAAGAGCGTCTCATTTTACCTCACCAAAATAATGCCATAACGCTTCCTTACGCATTTAATAGCGTTTATCAAATCAAGTAAGAAATGCTGCTAAATTTGTTACGATTTTTTTTATGTGTAAAAATTTTTAAAAGTGGACGGCTACACATTTTCCTTTGCTTGTAATAAATACAATAAAATGGCAGAATCAGTGGATTTATGAAATGAACAAACTTATAATTTATTTGAAAAACAGTTTTATTAAGATGTAGTGAATTATTGTTTGTGAAATTTATGTCTCTCTCCAGCTTTTCAGTATTTTATATGTGTGAAATAAGTATATTTAATCATCACATTTAGACTATTGATGGTAGTACAGCTAACGCAAGGATCAATCTTTCTAATTTTACCCTATGTTCCTTTGAAAAAAACGTTTCTTTTTGTCATGATCAATGAAATCGGTCGAAAAAGAGATATTCAATGTTTTTATTTATGTCTCAAGGGAAAATGGTCCAATCTTCATTCAAATAAAATTAATAAGTTTATCACAAGTCAGGGATAGCTTTGTGGCCTCAGATTCCATTTGCATTCCTTCAGCTGTTATTCCTACGTAGGGAAAGGTGGTCTATTCCTCTACGTAACTGGCCGCGGCATGGCAAAAGCTTTTCATTTGAACGAGACCGTGTTGGAAGCTGTAGACATAAGACCAGAACATGCTCAAAATAAAAATCCTGGATATGCTTATGGAATTACTTCATGAAATGAGACCTGATGGCTGTGGAAGATTTTAATCACATCCGATACCCATTAAACTTTTGCGATACCGCAGAAGTTTAACGCGAACTTTTTCCGAATACTTTGTGTATTGACAATTTTTTACTCGCCCCCTCCCCTTGTTATCTGTGATTCTTTTTTTTTTACTCCGAGAAAATACGGTTGTCATCTCCATTCCTATCAGTTAATGATAATAATAATCAATTAGACCAAGATGAGTAAGATTTAATTGAGTTTAAACACGGTCAGTTTTACTCACAAATGATGGTAAATATGGTATGATATGATGATGATATGACGACAAATGATGAAATAAGATTTCGAAAGGCTGTTCCATAAGGCGCACTGCTCGACGAAAGGACATTACAGATTCAGTAGCGAACCTTAAATAATAATTTGAGTAAAATCCTTTTTCAAGAGAAAAAGTTTTTATATTTTGATGAAAATTTTCCTAATACCTAAATATAAATTATAGTTATCATAAGAAATGAAACAGTTCTCCTGTTTCCAAGAAGCTGGAAATACTTCTGAAATCATTCTAAGAAGCAAAAGAGATTGCCCCCGGAGAAAACAGTTCTTCTGGGAAGAAAGAAGATTCGCTTAAGCGATCTTCATAATAATCGGTCCATTACGAATATTAAGCACTTAAATAACTATACCGTGAGAATAGGTTCTATTAAAAGAAAATATCTAATGGACAAATTCTAAAATCAGGATACCTTTATCCAAGCAAGTACTATTTTCACCTAGTTGAACTGTTGATAGAAAAGGAACTTCAATCATAATTAGAAAATCGCTATACGGAAGCAGTGATGCGTAGTGAGTTATGCTAAGGTTAAATTATCTCTGATCATGAGCTTAATGTCCTTTAGTAACCGGAATAACAAGATTGTCAATCCATCTATTCTAAAATGTGTCCTGTTCAGGTATTCCTATTTAATGTTTGGAGCATTTTTTTCTCCAGTTAAGTGGGGGTCTTTAAATCGGAACTGTATTTAGATAGATCAAATTGACTTCTCAAAATTTGATGACGTTATGAGTCAATTTATCATTCTATGTTCATTTTTATAATTATTCAAATTTGAATTTCTTTAATTGGGAAACCTAAATTATTTTTTTTTACTTGTAAAAGCAGTAACCTCTTTAAAAAAAATTGCTGTTTTGAAATATCTATTATTTGCGGGACAAAGTCATAATTAAGGACACCACCACAAACGGCGGCATAGACTGATGATGTTTATAAAAGTAGGAACCACCGAATCACTTCTCAAGACCTACCGCGTTTCACATATTTCTCAAAGAGATGTCGTTGAAAATTCTGGAATCTTTTTTTTTCATGCATTTTTGATTTAAATAAAATAAAATAAAATTCGTAAGAAATTACTAATTAAAAAAAATTAGCAATTCTTTTTACATAAATAAATTACAAAGTTTCTTTCATATTGATATTCCAGAATCTATTAGAATTCTTTAGAAACTGAATATGCATGTGAAAATACTTTACAGAATAAATTACTAATTCAATGAATTAGTATTTTTGAGGGTGTATTTACGTATAAAAATACATAAGTTGGAAAGAAAACATTAAAATTCCTTTGGATAATATTAATTAAAGATTTTGATGTCTAATTATTTTGTACTTTTGACAAATTTTTACAAGAACAAATAAAAATATATTTCCATGATAAATTGGATTTTAATTCGAAAACTATTTAAAATTCAAACACAATCTATTACCAATAAAAGAAAAACTAATAAAAAATTTTTTAAGGATTCTTAGAGAGTTGAAAATTGAATGAAGACTATTCTCTCTGTAGTTTTTAATGTCTTCATTAAGGGTTTTGTTTTTGTTTTTCTTGAATAAATTTGCGTGCTGAAAAAAGTACTTCTTTGTGAAATATAATTAAATCTGTTGATGATTCCAAATTTTAAAAACTCTTAGTTTAATTGGCTTTCGAAATTGAACAAACCTTAAAAAAACAAAGCCACTCATTTAACGAACGGCTTGACGACTAAAAAATACATAAAGAAAACAATAAGA
>JAPMOR010082477.1:0-13871 GCA_026543865.1 Argiope aurantia | reverse complement strand
TCGGTTTCCACTCTGAAATCCAAATGAAAACTCCCTCCTTGAGACATTAGATGCCACTTTTTAAAGTCGGTTTCCACTCTGAAATCCAAAATGAAAACTCCCTCCTTGAGACATCAGATGTTACTTTTTAAAGTCGGGACATTCCAGGCCCACCTGGATGATTTTCATTCAACTTACTAAAATTAATATAATATGTTACATAATATATAGAATCACACAATAAATACAGTATAAACAATAATGAAATGAATAAGAAAAATCATTAATATATAATATATACTCTATGTTCAGGAGAGAAATATTTGATATTTATCTTTTAAATAATCTTTTCTGCAATTTTAACAGTAGTTGCATTTTTTTTAACATCATTACCATGGTAAAATTGTATTATTTGACTAAAAGCCAACATAGCAAGTCGCAATGTCATGATCTTCAACAGTTACTAAGTCATTTACGTGAATATTGTCTTTTTTAAATACTTTCACCTATTTAGTTCTTTGTTGTACAAAAAACTTTAAAAAAATTATAATTCTTTCCTATTTAGTTGAACTAATTTTGTGGTTTGCAGTCCATAGCCAGCCAAATACGTTTTAGCACCCTAAATGTTTGTCACATCAGACACAATAATGGAATTAATTGTCCTACCAATTAGAAACTGAACAGGAATCGAAGAGTTGTAATGAATGAAAATTGTAAAGGGGAGAATAAGTTTAAAATACCTTTAATTTCAGTTTTTATAATAAAAAAATCTAAATTGCTCAAATATCCAAATAAATTGTAGTCAAAAGTTCTTATTAATCAAGTAATCTTTTAAGTTCCTTATTAGTGCCTATAAAACTGTGGTGAATAAGCTAGTTAACAGGTACGCTACACTGACAATTGCTTTTGTATTGTGGTCATGTTACTGGGCTGCGAACCACGAGGCCCCAAATTCTATCCTCGCTCACATTCAATCCGCTACAAAACTATTGCAGAACCATGAAAAAATATATACAATTGAGGCTCTCCTTGAGAAAAATGATAACAATCCTTAAATGAATAGCACATGCATAAAAGCAAATAGACGTATCAAAATATATTATATGATACTTTTTGTTTTGTTTCTCTACTTATTACATTTCATGTAAAGGCTTTAAATGATATTTTAAGAACATAAATTCAACAGTTGCACAATTCTTGTTGATAGAATGACAGCTAAAATTAAAATACAATTATATTTATGCAGAGAAGAAATCCTCTCTTTTATTTCATGGTGTCTTCTTTTTTAGTTTATTTCCACTCTTTGATCCCAGGAAGAGTTTTATTTTTATGACATTGTTGCGGATTTGTTATGAGAGAGGATAGAAGCTGGGACCTCGTGGTTCGCAGCCGAGTAACATGACCACAATACAAAAGCAATTGCTGGTGTAGTGCAGCTGTTAACTGGCTTATAAGCTTTCACCACAACATAAGTACTGCTCCATCGAACTCTGCTTACGATCTAGTATGTAGCACTAAACTAAGGAATATTACTCTTTTGATAGAACGGAAGATTGATTTGCCACTTCACATCCTATTCAATCATTACGAGGTCCCGAGAATGTTGCTTATGAGAACTACTATCTGTGTTAGATTTAGACTTGATGAGATCCTAAATATTTGAAATATGCCCATTTAAATAGTACATTTAATATATTTGGTACATACTCATTTTGAGAGATTTGGGGTCCCCCCAAGAAAAGTCAAAGATTAGCTCACGTGGTTTATATGTAAAACCAGAATTGACTACAATAGTAAATCTGACATCTCGAAAGGAATAAGTGATCGTTTTAAAATGATCTTGACCAATGCATTTATTCATCTTACTAATTAAGTGACGCATTCTATTTGGAAAATTTGTCGTCTTTTCAATTCTTAGAATTGTGCAAAGGACATCAGACGGAACTGCATCCAGTGGAGTTTTCCTCATCAGACTGTCACTTTAATTTTAAATACAAATTAAAATATTTAGAAAATTCTGTGATTCGGTGTTTTAATATGTTTTGTATTGAAATTTTTAGAGTATAATTGCTTCAATATAATCTAGTTTGGAACAAGAATATTTTAAATGCAATATGTTAAAGAAATAAATCTTTGTGCATTTTAAATACGTGTGAAGTCTTAAAAAAACGAGCCATGTTGAAGCTGAAAATCATTTCAACTAGTAGAGCAGCAGCATTAAAAATTTTCCTTATTTTATTAACAACGCTATGAAAACATCTAAAATGCTCTAAAATCTAAAAGATCTTCTCTATAAAGTAAATATATTCCATAAAAAAAATATATGAGAAGGAATGAAAAATGACAGGAAAAAATAACTGTTTGACTGATTAAGAAATATTAACTTCTGAGAAATATTATTTTTTCCGATGACTTGTTAGTAGTGTGATGTTTCTTTAAATAAAATTTTGGAATAGACGCTGTGATTGAATGCTTCACGTTTTTTTTAAATCTTTGGTTGAAAATTGCGTTGAAAAAAAAAACAGGATTCCCAGGAATACCATTAATTAGAAAAAATATTGAGCAGAATTAATGAGCTTTTACTTCCTGTTCCAATTTGTTTAAAAAATTTTAAAACAGCAAAAATACGAATTATGAATAATATCCATTTATTCTTAGATTGTACAGAAATTAATCAATTAATAACCCAATATTGAATACTTTCTACATGAATGTACTAACTTTTCCTTTCCATTGCTTAAGCAGTAGTGAATTCTTCTAAAAACTATTAAAAAAATTGTAGATTTTTATTTTTATCGGGTATATATTCATCATAAACTGCTCCTCCATTTATATACGAATTGAGGGTAAACATTATGGTAAAAGTTAAAATGTTGAGAAGTAGAAGAATGTCTAAAATCCGAAAGGATTTTCAGACTACTGAATGTAATTTACATACTCATGTGGGGCCGCGGTGGCCTGGTGGTAAGGTCTCGGCTTCGGAACCGGAGGGTTTTTAGGTTCGAGACCCGATTCCACTGAAGAACCGTCGTGTAAGGGGGTCTGTTGCACGTTAAATCCGTCCTGACCAAACGTCCTCCTGCTGGTGTGGTGTGGAGAGGGGGAGTGCCAGCTCAGGTGTCGTCCTCGTCATCTGACCGTGGTTCAAAATTACGAGGTCCGTCCCAAAATAGCCCTAGTGTTGCTTTAAACGGGACGTTAATATAACTAAACTAAACTTACATACTCTTTTTGAGAAGTTTCAGAAGTTAAAATCTTTTAAATGAAATGACCTAAGGTCGAGTTAAGTCACAAATGATGAGGAAGAATACTATTCTGGAAGAATACTATTTCTATTTTTAAAAATTATCAAAAGATTTTTCAAATGACTGGACTATAACAGGTTTTCTGTTAAAAAAATTTTTTTGATGATAAACCAAATTTAAAAGAATTCATGAAAAATAGATGATATGTTTGTGGTTTGGTAGTATTTTAAAAACCAGTTATAAATTATATTAAAAATTTGCAAAATTTGTTTCCTTTGCTTAAAAGCGTGAAAATGTGCAATAATTTTAAGGAGAAATATGAGATGTTTATAGAAATTTAACCCTTTCTCTACTGATCCAGCCCAACCGGCCTGGAAATTCTTTTCTGGCGGGGCAGTTTCCATTTCAAACGAGTGGTACAGGATGTAAAACAAGTTCCCACCATGGATATCATCTCTTTACATCCTGCGATCCTTGTTTGAAACAGAAACTTGTTTTCACCTGGAAAGAATTTTGTACTGCTGCTTGGTCCGGGCCAATAGTGAAAATGTTAAAATACCTGAAAACATCTCATCAATTGATAAAAATGCATTAAAAACATTTTTTTAAATCAAATATTAAAATGTTTAAATCATGCATGGAATATTTTAGATATTAAATATTGAAAATGTTTTACTAAATTTAATCCGAAATAACTTTGTAATATCGTATTAAAATCGAAATAACCTTAAAGTTTTAGTGATCGAATGTAGCTATTAATTTGAGAATGGAAAGACATTTTATCTCTGTAGCTCTCATTTGTTCTTGAATTAAGAACCTTGCTGTCTCTGTCACGTGCGGTCTATGAAAAAAACCTCCGTTCTGTTTCTACTCAATAGAGAAGGAGCTTCGGCTAATTATCTACAAAAATGTCCTTAGGTTTACTCAAGAATGAATAAGTAATCAGTGGCTTTCAGAGCATTTCTTCCTTCTTTCAGATAATTCCTGTGGAGACTCAGAATTTTTCCTTTATGCAGGTAGAAAGAATCGAAAATTCACCGCAGGGAATGAGAGTTTAGTGGATCCTCGCTTAATTTGTTCTCGCATACATTCGTTAAACTAAACAATTTGTATCCATAGGAAACTATGTAAAATAGGTCAATGCATTTCATCCGAAAAAAGAAAGAACTAAAATGAATTTATAATTATATAATTTATTATTGATAATGCATCCTTTTTTAAAAAGAAACATATCAATTTTTTAAAAATATATATAAAATAATCAGTATTTAGTATTTAAGTTAAAATAATCAGTATCAGTAATCAGTTTCAGTATCAGTATTCAGTTCAGGAATCTGTATAAAGTAATAGCCTTTTACTAATCTTCAGAATGTGTCGAAAATGAGATACATCATTATCGTTAATGAAGTTTGTAACACGCAAAATTTCTGAGGTATTTAGGTGATGCTTCTCAACGTATACTTTCAGCATCTCCCTGATTTCACCGGAAGGTTGTACTGCTGAAACTATTTTTTTCTTTATCTCTCCATTAAATTTCCTCAGCTTTTTACTGAGATTAAGAATGCAGTTCCATAAGTTCTGTATTTCTGGTTATGTTCTTCCATCAGATACTAGACATCGTTTTGATCCAATTCTTACATCATAATCTTGGCTAAAGACAACATCACGTCGATAAAGGCTTCACTTACTCAAACCCTTCGGAGTCACAATAGACAACGCTATCCGGTCAAAACTTCTTTTATGTATATTTAAGGGTTTTCTTTAATTCAGTAAAGCACATCATAGTGTCAGCTGGCCACTCGTTTTGCGAAACTTCGATCATTTTTGCATCTTGTTTTTCTCGTTATGAAGAGATGCTCTTTAAACGAAATTTGATTGTAGCAACATAGAATGACCTTTGATGAAGTCTGTGACGGAATTCTCATTCTCCCATTTGCAAACCGAAACCTTAATCCTGGTTATTATCAAGATACCAGTTAGATTGATGAAAAGAACAGAAATGATACTTAAATAATTTATTTTTAGAAAATATATGTTTCACATATAAAACGACTGACTGAACATGCAGTTCGAGTTGGATTTTTTGTTCTACTGATAATTTTAGTATTTATAAAATTCTCTGAATATGAAAGGAAAGAACGATTGAAGATCTTAAAAGAAGATGCAAAAACTTTTCTAATAAATTAAGATTCAAGCAAACAAACGAACGAAAAAAGTTATTTTCAATAAACTTCTGGAAAAGTTTCAAATAAATATTCTTTTCTGAATTATAGTGAAGGCAAGCCTATTAATATTGAAACAACTTTCAACACTCATATTTGTACTGATAGAGTGTACAAATTTAAAATATGCACATCTTGATAAAAAGAGTGCTCTGACTATAAATTTATTTGGAGCTATAGATTTAGATTTGTAATTAAGCAAACAAATGGAGTTTCCTTACGAAATGTTGAATGAAAGTGGCATATAACTTATATTGGTATCTTTGCAAGATTTATGGCTTTTGATTTAAACCATAATAAAATTTATTCCATATTAAATGAAAGCACAATTTCATTTAAATTTGCAGTATGGAGCGAATACACAGCAGAAAAGCATTTCAAGTATTTCAAGCAAAATAGATTTTGCAATAAAAATAAAACTGGTGCAAAGAATATAACAGCTAGCTAATGGCGTTTATAGATTGTTAGCACCAAAATTTACAACAATCTTTGATATAATGAAGCCGTTTATTTAAAATGATAATATCAGCAGTACATATATCGAATTTGGCAATTATCTTTAATATATCGAATGTTTTGCTAGGTTCTTTTTGTCTTTAACAGTTTAAGAAGTTACTAAAATTGCAAAAACAATAACTTCATAAATCTCTCAGAAAGTTTTTAGTATAAAACATAGATTTCTCTCTGTATGTCTTCATTAATGTTTTGATAAATTTTTAATAAATCTTTTTTAAATTTTCGAAAAGCCCTTTCTTATTCAGTTCTTAAACCACAAGAATTAACTAAATGATAAATTTTCGTATTTTCGTCCAGTAGAGCATTTTGAACGATCTTTTAACCATACATATAGCAGATCCTTTTAGATATCGTTTATAGATAGTTATTCAAAGACGTTTTGATGGAAAGTAATTTCGTAGAAGATCTGTTTGTTATCATATTTGTCTCGCCGTAACAACTTTGAAAAATGAGATTTCTTATGAATTATTTTTCCCAGAGAAAAGAGATCAGTATGCATTTTTGAAGATTTATTCTTAAAGAATCAAGTGTATCGAGTCGTGATTGTAAAATCAATTACAAAATTCCGTCTTCAAGGATATGAAGCCAATCGAGTTAAATAAAATCATCTGAAAAGAGTATTCTTCGGATGATTTATAACCTTGTTCTGAAAAGGAAAATCTATATTCCAAATATCAAATTTGTATGTAACCTAAATCGACTGCAATCCATAAACAGCTATTGCTTATTCATTCACAATACTAGTAACTAAAATGCTGCTATAATATTATAACAGAGATGACAATGTGTATTGAATTTTCTTTAAGAGGCAACCAACATTTCATGTAAATATCTGCATCCTGCAACCAAAAATAAACTTTCCGACTATAACTCGATATTTATGGGCAACAAATATCAAATATCAATTTATGGACAACAAATATCAAATATCAATTTATGGGCAACAATTAATTTGCTTAAGAGAGTATATTTTTAATTTCATCAAACTAATACTTTTTCTACATATATTTAATCATATATCAAATTTATTTTCTAATGATCTGTCAATATTTAATAATTTGAATTATTTCGTGTCATTTTCTTAATTGGCTCTCTTTTTAATTTGCAAAACCCCTTTGTTAACATTTATACCTAACTTCTCGGTGGGAATAACAATTTGTTAAAATTATCAGTTATCTAAAACTGTTGGCTGCCACCTACCGTTGACGGGACGTGTACTGTAGTCGGTGATTTTTCTTAGAGTTCGTTCCCCATCACTCCAACACCACTAAACGTAGCAGTATCGACTGGATTTGTTGTTGCCGATTGAGTTCCCGCCAATGCTATAGCTATTCAGATTTTTCTGTATATATCAGGATACGTTGGAGTAATCAACTGTGATTAAGTGAATGGAGCTTTCCCACTGATTGAGAGAAAACGCCGTTAAATGCCAGAAAACATTTAAATCACATCAAAATCAGAATATCAATTAATAACAAATACAGGTGCTGCTGCAGAAATTCTTATATTAGGTAATTAATATAAGTCATTATTTAAAACATTTTCAGATCGCTTTGTTAACGAACGGTTGGCTTGCAGCAATTATTTAACGAAATTTTATTGCTAGATATACATAACTAAGAATCTGCAAGAAGTTAAAGTCAATTTACTTGCATTGTTGCTATAAGGTGACAACCTCTGGACCTCAAAATTTTGTGTGATAGCGATGATGGATGTGAGATAAGATAAATCTGAAAAATATTCAGTACGAGATTCGTATCTAAATATTTTTTCCGAAATGAAAAAAAAAAAAAAAAAAAAAAAAAAAAACCCACACACACACAACAACAACAACAAAAAAGAAAAAAAAAAGATTTCTGTAAACTTAAAAAAAAAAATGATTGTCGAGCGAAGCTTGCGTTTTCCCAGATATTGAAAATAAAGTGGCATTTTTGATTAAAAATAACTCTATACGAAATTTTAAGAAACTAAAACAAAATGCAATCTAGATTTGCAGCTGTGAGATATATTGATGCTTCTTATTGATTGAAAAACTTGAAATGAAATCCTAAAAGCATCTGTAAGGGAAAAATATTCGATATGAATTTCAAAGCAACTGTGATTAATAACATGTTTTCAGTTTTAAACAGAATTAAAAGTTAAGTAAGTAAGTATGTATGTAATATCACTTAATTTAATTTAAATCTTAATTAATGTCCCATTTCTTTTATCTTAAATTAACCCGTATTACTTTGTCCTAAATTTTTCTCTTATTTCCTGATGCAGATCTCACTTTTTTACTTAATTATTTCTAACACGGACTCTAAAAAATAGCTGATTCAGTAATTCTCAAGCTGCAGGCGAAGGGATAAAAATCCTTAACGCCTATAACCTAATTTTCCAAGACACCCAAGATTCCCTTTTCTAAATCAACAAGTATGAGTGAAATTTATCAAAGAAATCTATAACAATATGTTAGTAAAGGCACTAAGAGAAAAACTTCAAACACATTTCTCTTGTATCCCGATGTAAATAGACTCGTTTCATCGGTCCTCCCCATGTACAAACCGGATCACAGTGACCTAATAGTAAGGTCTCGGCTTCGGAACCGGAGGGATTTTGGTTTGAGACCCGATTCCACTGAAGAACCGTCGTGTAAACGGGACTGGTGTACTTTAAATCTGTTGGAGCCAATCATCTTCCTGCTGGTGTGGCGTGGAAGCTTGGAGAGGGGGTGACAGGCTTAGGTGTCGTCCTCGTCATCTGACCTAAGTTCAAATTACGAGGTCCGTCAAAGAATAGTCCAAGTGTTGCTTTAAAACGAGACGTTAATATAACTAAATTAAATCAAACCAAACCCCATGTACAAACAATGCCCATCCGTGGAGAAATAAATTGAAATTAAATTCCTCCTAAATGAATTCCTTGTCTTATTTTTCAGCCACTCATCTGAAAAGCCATGTCATATATACTCATATAATAAGTGAAAAAAAGGCAAAACACATTAAAAAGTGATTGAAGTGCAAAAAGTGAATTAGGATGTAGTAATAATACCTCGGGGTTAGATATAGATTTAGTCTTCAAATCTTAACGAATAATAAATCAGGTAAAGAAAGAGCTCCACCTTTTTATGAAATTTATCTCTTTTTTTAAATGTGCTTCAGTAAATTAATTTCCACCAATGTTAACCAATAAAATCTTTCGATTCTTTTTGAGGATCTTATCTTATAACATTTCGTTTTATTTGTCGTGCTTTCTTTTAAAAGCTAATACGGTGGGGAAAACTTATCTAGGAATTGTTTCAGCGTTTAAATTAATTATTCATTACGTCATTCATTAATTATTTGTGAAAACGATTACGATACAGTGTACGATTTTCGTTGCATTTAAAAAAAAGAGTCTGGTTAACAATAAATTTGCTTACACGCCCATTTACTGTTTTTTGGTCATTAAGATTTAGAATAATTTCTTTAAAAAAGAAAATGATGGCAAAAAATTGCAGATGGGTAGATATTTTACAAAACATTAGCTGAAAATCCTGCATATAAAATATATTTTGTTGATATATTTATTATAAAGAATATTTGAAATTAATTTTTTAGTGATTTTAATAAATATCAATAAGTCGACAAAAAATAATGCAAATTTCCCTTGTAAAGAGTGAATTGAGAGAAATTGAGAAAAATAAATTTTCTTTATGAAATAAATTCCAAATATGAAGCATTTTCTGAAAGGCCAATTTATTTGCGATTGCTCCATATCTAAAGATGTAAATATATCGATGATAATATTGTTTTAATTTTATTAAAATTTCAAATACTCTCAAACAAACGTAAAATATTTGAAATTCTTTACATTTATCATCGTGATGTCTTGAGCAAGCGGCGAAAACAGAAAAATTTCCGCTATTTTTGTTAAAAATGTGAATAAAATATGCAATAATAAAAAGCGTCTAATAATATAATGTTTTCACTATGTCAAAATAGTTCCATCATTAATTTTAAAATCTCAGGAAGAAAAATTTATCACTCAATTAAAAGAAAAATAAAAAAAATTCCTTGGAGGCTGCTATTTTTATATATATATAATAAGATTAAAAATGCAATATTTTTTTAAGATAAGTATCAGACAGAATAAAAATAAGCGAAAAGTTTATTTAGATGTTGGCTCCGGTTATGATTTCATTTTTAATTAATGAATAAATCATAAGAAAGTACCGTAAAGAGATTGATGTCGGATATAAATGAATAAATAAAAATGAAATATTATATATTTAAGAAAGGATAAGAATCCAATAAACTTTTTAGAAAAGTATTAGAATCGAAGCAAAATATTTAACTGCATTAAAAAATTAGAGTTCTTTTATGCAAAAACCTTGCGATATTTATAACCCCAATATACGGAAAACTAATGAAATAAATTTAGTAAAAATTGTGCAGATATTTTTTTTAGAATTATATAATATTTAGACATTATATAATATTTTAATTATATAAACATTATATAGTATTTTAATTTGGAGAAATTTTATTGATTTTTTAAGCACATCATATTTAAAATAAACTCATTTTCTGTGAAAAATCAAGTATTTTTTGTAAAATTTATTAGAATGAATCCTAGATTATTGAATTCGATCAAAACTGATTTTTTTTTGTTAAAAAATTGAAACTTTTGCAGTCCATTTACCTATTTTCAGTACAACGAACCATTTATTTGTTTCCCACGATTTATTTCATATGAATGTAATTTGCCGATATTTTAATAGTTTTTAAACAATTTGAATGAAACAGAGTTATTTCAAAGCTCATTGCTGAATGAATAGGGTTGCTTGCATTTTATTTAAATCTTATTCAATTTTCATCATATTTAAATAATATGTTTTTCGAAATGCTAATCGAGTGTTCCCTAATTTTTGAGAATTGTAATCTTTTCATCTCTATTTACTCTGTGTTAGATAGATCCGATTTAGTATCCCTACCTAAGCATTTTTGGACAATACTGAAAAACATACCGACACACTAGACATTCGTGTGACAGCTTCTACTGCCCATTTTTACTTTCTCGCATGCAAAATATAGAGAAAGTATTATAATTTTCAACAAATTTCACCTCGAGAATTTGAAGAATCTCCACATTTTAGACTTCTTTGAGTTCTAAAATCTTCTGTTTGTATCAAAGATAACTCAAAAACGCCTTGAGATAAACGGATGGAACTTTGATAAAGTTTTAAAACCAAATTTGTGGTTTTCTATTAAATTTTGACTAAAATCCGTTTAGTAAAATTCATTCTGCATAAAGATATATCATCCATATGTAGATATCTATTAAAATTTGAGCCAAATCCAACAGGAAGTTGGATGTCTATCAGTCTGCTATCAGTCTGCGTCACGATAACTTAAAAATTAAATGTACTAAGAATTAAATGTATCAAATTTGATATTTGATTTTATGATTGCAATTGTAGTTCGTCACAAATTTGGGTTTCAAAAGGTCGGGCAAAAATGTCTCAAAAGCACAAGTTTACTTTTATTAGAGAATATGCGGGAACGCTTTGGAGAGACCACTCTTTCTGGTAATTAGTGGATCTAAATTCCTGAATGAAAAAGAAAGAACCTGAAACTCTTTCTTTCTTGTATCCACTCAACAATTATAAAGGGCAAGCAACATTTATTTGTTGTCTTTTTTATGCTAATTAATTTAGAGAATATGCATTGCTTGAAGCCTGCCATTTTAAATAGAAATAAAAATTTTAAGATGCTTGGGGCATTTCAATGCTATGACTAAAAATTTCTAAAATTCATTAGACGTTTGCCCCGTTTAGCAAATTTTGGGCAATTCGTCAAAAGGCGATCAGAAAAAAAGAATTTCGAACCTTATTATTAATATGCAATTAATATAAATATAAACATATATTATTAATATAGACGAATCACTTTTTAAACTTTTTAAACAGAAATTATGAATTATTTTCATAACCATCAATATCAAAATTTCAGTGGAAAATGGTAGAATAATACATAGGTTATTGTGACAAACGAAATATTTTGCATTATATTTTCCATCTGATCAATTAGCTGGAATTTAAAAAGTTAATAATATCGATTTTCATAAATCATAATATTTCCTATTTTATTTCGTAAAAAAACCCAATCAAAACGTAGCGTGGTCATTAAAGAAGCTCATTAATTCTGCTCAATTTTTTCCCATTAATGTCATATCTGGGAGTCATTTTTTTTTTTGTTCTTTCCGAAAGCAATTTCTAATCAAAGATTAAAAATACGCGAAGTATTCTTTCCGGACGTCAATTCGAACAACTTTCTTAAGGAAAAAATCCTAACACTATTAACATGTCATTAGCCAGAATGAAATATTTCCCAGAAAATGGATAAAAAATATTTTTAATGGAAATTCTATCAACAGTTTTCATTCTTTTTCAGTAAAATTGTTTTTTTCCTAGAATAACCTTACGGCATTTATTTGAAAATTTCAGATATGAGCATTGAAAAGATTCAAAAAGGTCTCTAAAACTACACAATTATTTAAAAGCATTTCTAAAAAGTGAGAAAATTGGCAGCTAAAGAAGAAATGCATTTCAGAGTGAAAATTTTAAATTCATTTTAATTATATAATTTTAAGCATCCACTCGAAGAACATGTTTTATGGCATTGAATTTTATATTATGCAAATGTTCATTTATAATCAAACACGACAAATTCTAATTAAAAATTTAACAAACTACATCATTGAACTTATATAACTATAATAATGAATATTAAACCTTAAATATCTCTTATTTTGAATTTATATAAAAACTGTGGTAAATGATACTTAGCTTAAAAAGTGCGGTTTGTAGTTTCATTATCTGGAACTTTTATTGCTACTAAAGCGATCAGTTGGCTTATTAGTCATGTCAACTGAACGACACTTTTAAAAGTGAATTAAAATTAAGGTGATAATCAAAAATTTTCTCGTTAGAAAGACAAGAAGATAAACTTTATAGTAGAATTTTTAATACTTCGCTAAAATAGTCATATATTTTAAATAAATTTGTAATATGGTTCTAATTAATCCGCAATATAATCTTCATTTTCATTTCCATTATTCCACTTAATTGTCAAACATTGAAGTCGTGTTATTTTAATATTCTAATATATAATTGAATATATTTTCAATGTGTATATGCAATTTTCTAATAGAGATCAGTTCCATGACATCATAAGACTATTTAAAAAAAAACTTAAATACGAGATTCATCTATCTTCTAAATGTCTGCATGGTGATTTCACAATTTTTATTCGTCTTGTAAATTACACAGATACTAAAAATAATCGTTCTTCTTTAGCTTTCATCAATGGATAAAAATCATACGTTTAAATATAAATTGAAACAATAAAAACGATTTAATTTTCAGAGCAACAATATAATGTTATTGTAATTTAGACAAAAATATAAAAATATGCCAAAATTCAAGAAAAATTGGCATGACTAGTAAGTTGATATCATTAAAAATACAATTTTTGAATTTTGAAAGGTGTAAAAATTATTTTTGTGTTACAACAATTTAGGTAATTATTTGGGGAGACGTCAAATTGCAAAGTATTTTATTTTTAATTGAAATTTCAATTAAATTTTCAAAAACATTGCTGCATTGCTTTCAAACATGTTAAGCAGAGTTTTAACTTTGTATTCAATAGAAATGCAAATTTAACAATTAATTTGAACAACTTAAAAAATTTTCAGATTTTATTGATGTGATGAATTTGTTTACTTATTAATTTGAACTCTGAAGATGGGTAGTATAAATAGTAAATATCTTAACAATATAAAACAATAATTTTTTTCTTAATTCTGTAAGAAGTATGAAGTCTTTTTGCTTAATTCTAACTTTATTAATCCGAGCGAATTGATTTTCGCAATACTCCTTTAATGT
>JAPMOR010082452.1:323712-494005 GCA_026543865.1 Argiope aurantia | reverse complement strand
TATTTAGTCCTTTTTTTTTCATGATTTATTTAGTTTTCAATGAGTAATATTTATTAAAAAATGAATTTTCTCTGGGATCTAATAAAAGTTAATTTTCTCTAGAATCTCAATCAATAATGTTGAAAAGATACGAATTAGAGAATAATCATGATTAACTAGTAACTATATATTTTATTACTAATTGATTCATTTTGCGCTCGTTATATATATTATTATAATCTGCTAAATGAACTCACCTCAAACAGATATGTTTACTTAAGAACATCGCATTAGTATAACATGCATGATTTGTGCTATAATGAAATCTTTTAGAGCAATATCTCATGAATTTTGAAACATAATTTGATTTTTATTATTTATAAGGATAGTATAAATCCAATGTAGATAATAGTATCAATCCCACGTAGATAATAGTATCAATCCCACGTAGATAATAGTATCAATCCAATGTAGATAATAGTATCAATCACACGTAGATAATGGTATCAATCCCACGTAGATAATAGTATCAATCCAATGTAGATAATAGTATCAATCCCACGTAGATAATAGTATAAATCCCATGTAGTTAAAAAGGGAAATTTTTATTTTAATAATCCCATGTAGTTAAAAAGGGAAATTTTTATTTTAATAATCACATGTAATTAAAAAGGGAAATTTTTATTTTAATAATTCAGTAACTTTTGATTTCTGATATATGTTGTTTCGCAACGTTATCGTTATTTATTAGATATATTATACTACTGGAATAAATACATTTCCATATACGTATTTAATTTTAGCGATTCTGAAATTTCGCTATCAGAAAGGTAATTTTATCTTTATCATTAATCTTATCAATAATATGTATCTGAACAAATAAATACTTAATTTGGTTAAAAAAATTCCTTGCAATATTGAAAAGAAAAGGAATGTAATTTCACCATGGAAAAAAATACATATAATATTTATATTTGATGGAGAAATTTCTAATATTATTTATATAAATTTCTAATTACAAACATAAAGTCTTAGAAATAATATTTCTGCTGCAAAAGAAACTTGATATTTTTTATTAAATTATGATGATTCCTGTGGAAATGAAGATTTTACTAACACACACAAAATAAATTTATTGGTACAAAATAGTATCATTTTTATAAGATTTTTTTATTAGAGTCGCATTTTAAAATGTGTTTTCTAATTTCCTTCTTAATAAGATTTTTTGTTCCAAACGATTTTTATTTGCAACATAATTGTTCTTTATTTCTAGCGTTCGTCTAATACATTCTGCAGTGTTTTCTAGCTTCCCCCTGATCATGCTACCGACAGGTGACAAATTTTATCACTTTATAAATATTTGGTCAACATATTTTTAGACCAATACAAAAAAAAGATATGTCCTTTTGCTTTTGTGATGTATACTTTCCTTTTAGTTTTTTCAATATCTTAGTTCCTATTCGCTTCGGTGTAATTTAAGGTAAACCGGGACAAGTTGATGAAAGAGAAAAGATGAAAACTTAATGGTATTTCTGTCGCTCCACATTGCTACAAAAAATTTCGTTCAGTGAAACCACTGATGCCATTTCATTGTTGATTATATAATACTTATATATTTTGTCTCACATTTTTTAAATGTTTAGATCTTTAATGCAATATTTAATTAATTAAGTGGAAAGATGTTTGATTATTTTTTGTTATACATACTACCTTAGACAATACACTTTTCAAAACTGCGTTTTAATTATATCTTATTCTTGTTAACTGTTTTAAAGAAATCGAAGACTTTTAACCTTTTCTAGCGGAGCAAGATGATCGAGATAAGCTGATGCGATATGATGAATCAGGAAATGATTCTAGATCATCAAAGACGACTGAAAGAATTTTGCCTCAAATGCTTTAATTTTTTTCCCCTCTTTGTCATTAATGTATATTTTTTACTTAAATTGTATGCTTATCTTAAAAAGCTTGAACTATAGACTGTTTCATATAATACTGTAAGGCTCATAGATCTATATATAATATTTTAGCAATTTCATTTTGGAAGACATGTTTGCTATAGAAGAGCATGAAGCACAATAAGAATTTTAAAAAAATTAAGAAAAATGTTGAAAATTAGAATACGTGCGGAATGTAGTAAGAAGAAATATGCGTAAGCATATTTTCTTGTCCAAATCTGTTCATCACCTGATGTCGTTGATAGGGGATTTAAAAGATTAAATGCATGTGAGCAGTTATTATTCCGTGTGAAGGTTTAGCTAGAATGATTCAATTGAATAAACTTGGAATTTTTGGCATGTTTTCTCGATTTTTAGATTATTTTATACTTGAATTTATTATTGGAAAAATCGAAGTAAGTTGAAAAATTACAGTAGCAAGTAAATTCAAAATCGCACATATTGTCAATCAGGGGCTGTAGTAAGCATAAAATAACTGGGATGTCTAACAGGTGTCGCGATTGTGTTGAGTGATAATTACTACATATGCGCAGGATATATATATTGACGTATTTCCTACAAGGAACCAGTGCATTGCAGCCCAGAAAGTGGTAAATGAATTTGTTTTTGACAAGTATAGTGAATCTTCCAAAAAATTGTAACTAAACTTTTGGGAAACAGAAGATTATATCTATGTAGAACTGCTATACTATAATGTTGTATCCCATCATTCAAACAATCCTGCCATTTAGTGATGTTTGTACCTTTCGCCGATGAAATTAATTTCAGATTTTTTATCTGGTCATAGATGATGATCGGACTTCAATGTGACATTACTTATCGATCAAAAAATATTCAGGAAAAAGATCGACATCTGGAAAACAGCATCATGGTATCAGCCGTCATCATGATCAGTAGTTTCACTCTTCTAAATGGATTGCTTATAAATTCTTTAGGAACTGGGAATATAGCCAACGATACATTGATGAAGCTCTACTGATACGTGTTAGTATTTTCTCTGGTGCAGTCGGTAATTAATTTATTTTTATGTAGCGCAAAGAACATATGTGGACTTCGACAGAATCTTGAACAAAACTCATTCAGCGGAAATATGGCACAGTGGCTATTCGTGTGCAGATGAATTCGATATCTGCGAAATGTAATGAGCGAGATCGATAAAATTTAGGACACAAACTTAGCATCCAATTTATAGATACTTATCAAATTTTAAACCAAATCTAACGAAAGACTGACCATCTGTCGATTTGTACTTTCGATTATATGTAAACCCGATATCTCATAAATGGAATGATTTAATGAAGATATCATTTTCCGCCGATGAAAAAAGGTTTACTCTGTTATAGAATCATATAGGGCAAATGATATGACTTCAATATGAAATTGCTTATCGATCAACAAATATCCACAGATATATATATATATATATATATATATATATATATATATATATATATCTGAAATCAGTATCATGCTATAGGTTGCCATCATGATCAATGGCTTCATTCTTCTACATGCCATAGAGATTTGGACTCTGAACAAAGGATACATTGTTGAAGTTCTACTAGCGCGTGTTTGCCTTTTCTTTATTGCTGTTGGTGACTAATATGTTTTCATGTTGCACAGAGCACCTATGTAGATTCGAAAGAATTTTAAACAAAATCCATTCAGGGAAAATACGGTTCTCTGGCTATTTCAGTACATATGAATTCAACATCTATGATATGTAATGAGCTAAATAGATGAACTTTAGTAAAGAGGTTTAGCATCTAATATATACATACTTATTATAAATGAAATCTAACAATTGATTGACCGTAGATCGATTTGTACTTTCGATTACATGAAAATGCAATAGCTCATAAACTGAATGACTAAAATTAATGGAATTTGGTATGTCATCTTATGTCCACAACGGTATTATATTGTCTGATCAACTGACAGGTAAAAAGATGCATAATATATATATTATAGAAAAAGATTTAATAAAAATCTTAGTTTAATTTCAAAGATTTGTACATTGTAAATCGATGTTACGAAACTCAATTTGTTCTCCAATGCCAAGCCAGATATGTATAGCCATATATGCCATAGATTTATGCAGTAGAAGAGGGTAAAACCTTAATTGAATAGTATGCGAGAAAGGTTTGAGGAGAACACAGAAGTTGATTAAATAATGGAAATGTATCTGAAACATAGAAAAATATTGAATGTCCCAAAACGTAGGTAATATAATTCTGTGCCGGAGAAAGACATCTTGAACATATTTAATTGATAAACTATGCAAATTTTTCTAATGTAAAGATTATAAATACGTCACTTTGAAATTAAAAAAAGAAGAAAGATATTTAAATATATTTTCTTTATGACTTGAGACAACATGGTGAAAAAAATTAATGATACTTTAATGTTTTTTTGTGAAAGGATCTAGAGATAATATATTCACTTTTCTCTAATATCTTACTTGATGCAAAAGTAAACGAATTTCAGTTTGAATTAAAAAGAGAAAAAAAAATAAAGACATTACCTTACAAATCGAAGGAACTCTAAATCTTTATAATCAGCGACACATGTGAAAATAGACCTTTTTTGTAAAAACGGATTCACAAGATCTGCCAAGCAATTCACTACCAGACTTGAAAGACAACTTCTAAATTTGCATATTTTAATACATTCTAGAGCTGAGGCGTTTCAAGATGTTTTTAGAGGTATGAGAGAAAAAAAGATGTTTAACGAAAATTCAATTTTGTTTTCAAAGTGAGGTGGTTGAAGATGATGCAAAGTAGTGCATGTGCTACCAATTTGAATATGAATGCAGTTTTTTTTTCTTTAAGAATACAAGAGGAAAATAAAGTAAAAGAGCTACTGAGAGTGGGCATGAGGTGATTATAGAATTTTTCATGCATATTTTTCTCTTGATCATTTCACTTCATTCAAGATTCCTTCACAACTACTTATACGTGATCGTCTATGTTTAGAAAGAGAAATAAATTTTAACATTCTTAAGATCTTTATTCAACTAGAAGTTTATGCTATTTTTTTTAATTCAGAATCTTTTAAATTTGAGTTCAGTGTCATTTAATGAATATTGAGTTAAAAAAATAATTATAACATTTTCTTTTATTCTTTTTAATAATGTTTTATTTTCTTTCAATAAACAAAAATATAGGGAAATATATTTGTTGGAAATTTTCAATAAAATTTTAGCCAGTCCATTGAAAATTAAGGTTTGAAGCATTCTGTGCTTCGCGTAAACAAGATATTCATTAAATATATAAATCAAATTTCCACTTTCATTGAAAAAAATAACTGTTATTTTGAATGTGTATGTGAACATGATTTTACAGATGCCTGGCCAAAAAGAAGAAACCTTTGGCATGAACTTCATTTCATTTTTCCACGGGAGGCATATTTTGTACACAGGGGCAAAGGTAAAACGCGTTCGTTCGCCCCGTGAGCAAAAGGATAAAATTCCTTAAAGCCTATGGTATTCCTTCAAAGATACTTAACATTACCTTACCTAAGTAAACACGTATCAAAATATCGTAATAAAATCACTGAAAGGAAACATTTCTGTCACTTTGCCCCCCCCCCCTTTTTTTTTTGATATAATGTAAAACGTTCCAACATCATCCTGATATATAAATTGTGTTTCCCGTGATAAAATATATTGGAATTAAATTGAAAATGTAACATTTTCTCAAACGCGTATCTACCGAAATTTTGTTGTTTACATATATATGTCTATGTGTATGTGTGTCAGTATGTGTAATATTAATAAAGATAGTATAGATCTAAATATAATTTTTCAATTATTGTAAATAAGTCTTCCTTTTTTATTTTCAATATTCTTGATGTGAAAAATATAATCTCTCATGAAAATTAAGTAAATTCATATAAACAAACAAAATTCTGAGTATACATTGAAGATCTGTGTTTTATAGATAGTTGAGATAGGCCGTAAATGCTGGTAATAAAAGTGTACATTTTCAATATATGCGAAATTTAATTTTTTAATAGAGTATACTTTTATATATTATTAAAAATATACTATGTAGAATGTCATACAGATTATGGAATTAAATAATAATTGATGCAGAATTTTATATATATACTCTTATATATATGCGCACTCTGTGGTTGTAAAGTATATTTATTTTAGGATTTTATAAAATATTCCTAAGAAAAATAATTGCAGAATTATTAATATACTAATAATTAATAGTATTAGAATTGTTAGCATAAAATATATAAAATGAATTCAACAAAAATTACTTATTCGTTTCCATTAAATAATTTAAATGGAAAAGAATATATATACATGAAAAGCACAAGTTTAAATAGTTGGATCCATTAAATACTATGTTAAATATACTTACCGTTTATGAGCTTATTAAATGTAATTGGAGGAAATTTTAAAATTACTGTATTATAGAATTTTCTTGTATGTGAATGAGGTCGATTTTAAAATAATATCAAATAACTTTTAATTAAAAATTATAATTAAATCGACTAGTTAAAAATATATTTTTAAATTTATAAAGAATTATCTTTGATGATATGCATTTACATATATTTTATAATTATTTAAATCAATTTAGTAATTTTATACCAATTAATTTATTTTAATTTATAACTAATTTATTTTAATTTATAACCAATTAATTTTCATTTTTAAACAATTTATTAATACGCTATTATTATTATAATATTTTAATTACCTAATTATTAATTTTAAAAACAAAATTAAAAAAAATATTTCAAAAATATCCAAGTATCATTAATGATGTAGCATATTGTACAGTATTGTCCACAATTACGTGATATTATATTAAATAATATTCAGCAACAATATACAATATTGCGAATATTATTAAATGACCTGCAATAATGTACAATATATAATTGATATTTCGGTCGTCCAATAGAAATTATTTTCTACATGGTTAAATGTTTATTTTTTCTACAAATTTCAAATTGCTACGTTACAAATGTACTTTGATTTCATATAAATTTTAATGTGTCATAAATGTAATGTAATAATGCAAATATTAATGCACTAAATTTAATGTATATTCTAGTAAAATGTTAATGTAAATTGGGAGAAAAATATTCCAACGTATTTTACTTTCGATGTTTATACTCAACAGATTCACGAAATACTAATATATTCTGAAAAGCGCTGTAAAACCAGAAAGAAAGAAAAATCTCACTAAAACATGGAAAATTAGCTTCTGAATAAGAACCAGGTAAAAAGCAGGAGTATTTAATTTATATGTTGTTGTATTTACTTTTTTCATGAAATTATACATATCCAGATTTCGAATGAGAAGACACGGAACGGCATCATCTCATTTCATTTCCTGGAGAAGACTTAATGCTTTTAGAACAAAATAATAATAAAAAAAGAATTAATGATTATTTAATGCTTTTTGCGGAAAAAGATTCAGAGATAAAATATTCACTTTTCTCCAACACCTTACTTAATACGGAGTTTTATCCTAAATTAAAATGAAATGAAATGAAAAAAAAATTGACAATATTACCATACAAAACGAAAGAATTCTAAATCCATATAATCAGAGGTACACGTAAAAATAGACCTTTTTTTTACATAAACGCCCGTAGAATAACATCAAACTGATTTGCTACCAGATTCGAATAGACAACTTCTAAATTTGCATATTTTAATAAATCTGCAACCCGTTTTTAGAAGGGTGTGGGGAAAAAAAGATGTTTTAACGAAAATTCAATTTGCCTTCCTAAGTGACATGGTTGAAACTGATGCACAGGAGAAAATGTGCTACCAATTTAAATACGAACGCATGTGCTTTCTTTCAGGGAATACAAGGGGAAAATAAATAAATGCTGCTAAGAGTGCATCTGATTTGATTATGGGAATTTTTATGCATATTTTCGCATGATTTGCTCACTTCATTTAAATTTTGTCCATTTTTCCTCTTCAGTATATTATGTTGGTAATTAACACAGAAATGCGAATTTCAGATAAATTAAAATCATATATACTCACTGAAGTTGAATATAGTTTGCTTCTTTGCGTCACCTTTTTTTTTTTGGTTTTATGGCATTGATTTAACATAAATTTAGGAGAAAAGTTTTCTTAAGATAGCATTTAAAAACTTGTTGGGAAATATTTACATGAATTTTACATAAACGATTTTAAGAAGAAAATAAAATAATTCCAGTCATAAAATGAATAATAATTTAATATTAATGAATTATAATAATGTATCTCATTTTTACCATGGCGGTATTTCCCATATTATATAAAAAGAAATCGATACGCTTTTTTTTGTAGTTACAATATAATAAAACCAGCGGAAATGATCACCCCTGAATTTTATATCTCTTTTACCTCATGAAGTAGTAGATTTCGAATATGTCAGCGAAAATTTTATATGGCACTGGCGAACAATAGTTACGATATCTAGATATGTGACGTTGAATTGGCTCGAATTTATTGTTCGTATATATATTTTGAACGCTTTGTGTCCGACCGATTGGAACTAGGATTTTCATAGAGGTATAGTTGAATCATATTACATATCAAATGTCTTTGATTCAAGGAATCGCTTATATGTTATTGCGTTTATATGTATGTGAAAATGCAACCATAAATAAGGTCAAACAGTTGACAAATTTGATTTTAAAATTTGATATAATCTATATTTTCAATTAATGTTCCAAATGTAATCAATCACTTTGCATTCTGGGGTTACTGAGTTCACTTGAACATGTACAGAGAGAGAGAAGCATATTTTCTCTGAATGGATTTCTTTCAAATTTTAGATAATTCTATAAATTTGATATAGAGTACATATACTAAATTTCACAAGTCAGATCAAAGAATTTTTCAGATTAAAGCCGTATAAAATGCCAATAATGAGTTTTTCGAACCCATGGATATCTGAAGCGTGGAGAAGTGTCGAAATACTGAGTTCGAATTTTTTATACGATCACAATTCCTTCTCTATATTTTGTAAATTAAAAATTTATAGAGATTCGAATCTCTACGCATAAACATCACAACCTGACAATATTTTAGTCTATTTCTTTTGTACTTTCAAAGTTTGTTTCAAATTATATAGGAGTGATAATGTCACTGAAAAAAATTATACCATCTAATGCTTGTGAATATGTTCAATAAGTCAATAAGTCATGTTCCTAAAACGATGTAAAGTGTTTTCAATAATAATAATAATAATAGAAACTTTATAATCTTATGGCAGCTTTCTATATTTTTAAATATTGTTACGAGAAATTTCCAAAAAGTTATAAAATCAATGGCTCTTTGTAGTGGGTATACAGTGAAATAGAGCAATAAGTGTAATAACAAAGAACGACGTTTTGTTGAACGTTATACACCACAATCAACAAAACACAAGCGACGCATGTACATGAACATCATTTTATTAAAACAGCAACGCTCGAGCAGCATATCGCTGACAAACTACCGCAACAGCGCAAACTGCTTAGAGAGAACTTAGTTACTCTCTTTTGTATAGACTAATCCTGACTAACATGATTCGTTGACTAGTTCAATTCATACTGGCTACTTAAATTCAATTCGTCTTAATACTCGGCACTCGACTTATTGCAGATATGTCAGCCGGATTTTTATAGTATTCGGGTAAGTAAAGAAAGTTCTAGAAAAAGATTATTTAGTGCAAATGTTGTTCTTTGATGTGCAGCTCGGCTAAGTTTTTTTATCTATGTATTTGTGCTTTCGAGTAAAATAAACTGTCTTTTTCGTTGTTGAGCTTTCTGGACTCTGGTCACTGTACACCGACATCACTAACTTTTGATTTCCAGATTAAAATTTCTGTTAGAATATGATGCCTCCATAGTTTTCAAGAAGTTATGGGAGATTGAAATAATCTAAAATGCCATGGAATTATATTACGATAAAATCAAGATCATAAATGAGCTAAAAAAAATTTCTTCCAGAAAGAAATATTTCTCAAGTTTTTAAATTAGCATTTTCGTAGAGAATTTCAAATTACAAAATACTTAAATTGAAAAGGTGAAAATAAAGAGTTTGAAATCATCTTGTTGAAAGAATTTACTCCAACAACTCATTATATACATAGAATGCAAGATACTTCTTTCTTCTTACAAATTAGGCGATGCCTAGAATTTTCATAAAGCTACATCTATTTAATGTTTGTTTTATCCTTGTTGAAAATAAACTTTAATTTCTGCTTTTCCATATTTTCAACTCATCAAACATCCACATCTCATCTCTTAAGAGTGCTCCTCATTTTCTATTTCTAATCTAAATTTTAGGCTTAGTTTTTTTGTGATAGTCTTTAAAAGTACTTTCGTTTCTTTCTATTTTCCTCATGTTTTCTCGTTCATATTACGAGATTGTTTTCTCGATGACTTATTTTTTATTTTATAAAAAGTTTTATTTTTCTTTTTTTAATATAAAGCCGTGAAAACAGAAAGCAGCATCGTTAGAAGAGAATTGGTTTTCCGAATGTAGTATTGAAAAAAAAGGATACAATATGAACATCAAACACTTAATTATTTTTTTTTCAATTTTATGGAAATCAACGGAATACGTATAATCAGCAGAGAGTATGATTTAAACTGAAATAAATTTACCACACACTAATGGCTGTTTAGTTTTATAAAATGTTTCGAGAAAATGATTGCTCACTTGAGTTAAAAGTTATCCTTTTGAACAAACTACATAATATGTAAAAATAATAGAATGTAATGAATGTAAATCATATAATTTGAATCATTTATTAAGGCGAGATTGCACTCAGCTAGTTATAAGATTCCCATAAGGCATACAAGCGCAGAAACATTACGCATGCGCTGAGAGAGAGGACAAATTTTTGTCCCTATGGGACAAATACCTGCTACTGGTACAGTTTCTGCGCAGGCGTGGTCTTACTGGATGAATTGTGGTCGGGTTTATATGACTGCCCTAATATAAACCCAACTTTACATTATATTATAACAAAATCGTTATTGGCCTGAATGAATATTAATCACATGCTTATACGTGCAATCGAACAAATAAAAATTTTTTAGCTACTTGTTCACCTGTGATTTGCTGCTTTTAAATCATGGTTTTGTTATTTCAATTTATATTATCCTTTTCTTAAAAAATATTTTCATAGCTTTCAAACGTTAATTTTGAAGTGAAATTTTTGAATTAAAAATGCACAAAAAATGTCTGTTGTGTTCTATGTTACACTGAAAATGAATTCTAAAATTTTTAATGAGTGAATATATATTTTTCTAATTTTGTCTAGATTAAGGAATTATACTTTCTTTGAATGCGTAAATGACAGATAAATGCTTGATCATTAACTGTTTGGTTTCCACATTTCGAAACATCTATACTTATAATAAAGCTCAATGTGTGTGTGTGTGTCTGTGTGTGTGTGTGCGTGTGTGTGTGTGTGTGTTGGCGCTCAACAGGCCAGACCATTCAACCCACAGCTACAAAATTTGGCACGTTTATACCGTGGAGGTCGGAAATGTGCACCTCGGGGTAATTTTTTCGAATTTTTCCTTAGAATTTTATTTATTTAAAAATTAAGCGAAAATTTGGCGTGTTTCTGCTATAACTTCCGAAAATATTACCGCACAGAAAAGATTTTTACATCAAGTTAAAGATCAAAAATTTATCGTTTAAATGATACCAATGTTTTAACCTTAAAATTAAATTTCTATTTTTATTGAATTTTTAAATAAATATTTTAACTATATTTTCAACAATTTTTTTTCATACAAAATAAAATTTAAGCTGCATGAGCACGTTTCGCCTTCATGGGAAAAAATTAGGTTTTTCAAAGTGTTGCCATCACATTGATTAAAGCTCCAACTGAAAATAAATTAAATCTTTTTGGAAATGAAATCTGCAAAAATATAATTTTCGGCACGTGTCTGTAGGAAATGAAACAAATATGAAATATTTTTTTTTCTAAAAAATAAATTCAAGAAAAAATATTTTATGATCTTCTACACTCTCTATATTATTAATCCAATAAATCAGTTTTATTTTAAGGCAAGTTTTGTTTAATATGAACAGGATATCTATTCAAATCAGGGCCATTCATATCCATTCAAATTTTTAACATTCAAAACTTCAAAAATAAATCTTAGTTGATCGTGGAAAGTAGAAACATGCATTCATTTATTTAAAATTTGTTGTGTCCAGAATATTTCTCAGAATATGATACCTTACTGCATTAAATTTAGACGTCATAATTTTTGAAATATATTTATAGGCCGGAACAAAATATTGTTATTGATTTTATTTCAATCCTTTTGAAAGCAAAACGAAAATCTGAATTTTATGCTGAATCTGAGAAACTTTTGGTGAATTATTGTTTGAAATATTACATAAATTATGAAAAATATTTTGTAGTTCACATAAGACTTAAATACCGAGCGATTCTGTTTGCAATACTCATAGTCAATTATAATAATAATAAATAAATAACAATAAAGATGATAAATAAAATAAAACGCTTGGTTTTATTAAAAAATATATTTATATTAATTGCAATTTCATCATTTCCAGTTTAAATTAAATTTGAAGTTTTACCGGAAATGACAACAAATTAGCAAAATATAGATAGTAAATTGAACGAAGCGATCTAAATAACAGTATAAGTTTGGTATGACTATCAATATTTGAAAATTAAAAATATTTTGTTTGAGAATCTATTAAGAGACCAGTTACTTAAAATATTTAATTGAAAATTGTAGTGAGAGGCAATGCTGACGAACCGGCTGGTCGCCAAAGGCGGCTAATATAAAATAATGCCAAGTTTTGAAATGCGCTGATTCTCAGTAAATTATGACAAAATGTGCTACCTTTGTAATTTTGAAACATGGTCAGAAGTCATGAAAGATATTTAAGCCCCTATTCCATTCTCCAAATGTTCGATAAATGCCAGTGTGTTTACTGTATATAAATTTAGATTATATTTTTTATACTGAACTTGATACCTAATAGTTGCTGAATAACAATTTACTGTTGTTATGATGTAAAAGCTTAAAACGGTTGGCGTTATATTCTGTTTAGATCCCATAGTCATGTTTCAGATCTAATGGCTCTGTCCGAAAGCAAACCTCTTAGAGCTTTGAAACGGGATGCTCTTTTATTAAAATTACCCGATTGTTTATTAAGACCATTTATCCATACCTGTATTTTTCAATGAACGAACAGCAGTTACTTTTTGAAACAAATGTACATCATATATCGCATCACATTATTTCCACCCCCACCCCTCATTTTGTGCATTAATCTCCATATGTGCGTTTCATAAATAATGCATTTACTTCGGATACATGAATCTCGCATGCTTCAGGTAAAATCGCTTCCTTTGTTATTCGTAGCTGTGCGATACATATTTGTCATGAACATGCATGATAACTGATAAAAAGAGGATTACCAAACAAAATAATACATTTATGTTTTTTTAATAACGGCTTATCGCTAGTTACCGAGATATTTGATGGCTTCTTCCGTTAAATTATGTAATTATTTTCATCGGATGATGTATTAGAATTATATCTGGAAACACTGTCTTATTTTTTCGTAAGAACCTCTATTTCTTTAAAAAATATATAAAATCGTGTATTAAAATAAAATCTGTGTTATGAGCAGCTCCGTGCAATGTTCTTTATTGTGCAGCTAACAAAATGAAACTGTGAAAAAAGTACGATAACAGATATATGTTCGCGTTTAAATTCCCGGTTTACTAAACTGTTTTTGTTTATGAGACCGAGTTATACTCTGATTTTCAAAATTTGCTTCCAGAAACTTTATTTTTGACAGCTTTTGTCAAAAATACTCTTAATATTTTTATGATTTTTCATGTAGAATGGTATGACCCTTGCCCAAGCAGGTCAAAACTATATTTTTTGTTCTTGCGATTATAGTATTAAATTTAATAATTTTTTTTCATTATTCAGAATATTCTCATAATAATTACTTAACAATAAAGTGTTATGTTTATTGAATATTAACATAAATATTTTTGTTATCTTTTAGTATTAAAAAAATCACTATTAATATAATTACCATGACACTTTCAATAACATTTTCATGAGGATTCATCATTTGTAAACGAAATTTGAAGTACACATAAAATAACAAACATTTATAACATAGGAAAATTATTATATCCTAAAATATTTGTTTAGGTCTACATGGTGTGAAAGTTTTCTATCTGAAAATGTAATATATGTGTGTGTCTGTGTGTGTATTTAAAATTAGTAGAATGAAACTGCGAACAAAAATAAATACATTTGTAAAACATATTTTTTAATTTAAAAGGAACTTTCCCTTAAGTCTTATAGTACATAAAATCCGTTATCATCTGCAACTTTTATTTTTAGCTAAAATTAGTTGGCCAGATATTACAAAAAAATTTAAGTAATACCAAAAGCATTCATTTCTTCCTATTAATAATTTTTAAAGACAGATTCAAAATAAAACAATATTTTATTGAAAATAAAAGCAACACCAAAATCTTAAATGTGTGGCTTTATATTATTTTTAATATTAGCCTATAAATAAGGATGACTGATTATCGTTTAGTCAAGCCTTATATTAATCTTATTATTATTATCGTTTAGTCAATTATATGGATGGGAAGTTAGGTTGTTCGGTACTTGAATTTCGGCTAACCTTAAGGATAATAAAAAGGAATAGATTTTGTTTTATGAAGTTACTGAAATATGGAGAAAAATTTTATGAAGTTACTGAAATATGGAGATACATTTTATAAAGTTACTGAAAGATGGAGAAAAATTTATAAATTTAACGATAACAAATTTTTAAAAAGCATATATTTATTAGTGTACAAGAAGGCAGATTATTCCTTTTATTAATTCATTCTACTTTTTATTCTTTAATATGAAATTCCTTTATGTAATAAAATAGAATTTAAATACAATTTTTGGCAGATTCACTATCATCGGATGCAACAAACATGAAATGAATATGAAAAAATGATTAATTAGATGCTAATAATTTTTGAACATAAAAACAGTTTACATGTGTTAACCTAAATAGAGATGCATAAAATGATATCTGATATATTAGTGTACTTCAAAATAGTAACTTATGAAAACGCAAGCGATTTTTTTTTTCTAAATTCCATCTTCAACTACATGGAACAAGGTAAGTAATATGAAGGTGTATTAAAAAGTTATTCTTCTCAAGTTTTCAATTACAATTTCGAGTTTCCCACGGATTATTAAGAATTACTTTTTACTTTTTAAAAATTTATATTTCAATACAGACTAATTGTTTTTTTTTTCATTATAGTTATCATGTTTACATTATTGAAAAAGACAACTAACATTTTAAAAATTATTAAAATGAGGATATACTTTGCTTGTGGTAGAAACTGAAAAAAAGTAATTAATTTCGCACAATATTTCTCCATAATGGATGCATTCGATTTCACCACCCACGTGTTCTTTACTTTATTCTGTTTGCATCATTAATTATTTATAAGCCACTCTCATGGAATTCTTTACTGCATAATTTATTTCATTCTATTTTTAAGATACATATAATTTTATAACTTCATGCGGAAAGTAGAATTGTTTTTCTTATCTTAGTTCAGTTCAATATTTACCTAATGAAATTGTGTGTATTTTTAATTTTTCAAGCATACTTCTTAAAAGAAATGTTAGAAACTCTCCAAGATTTTAAATGTCATGCTTAATTTTTTAAATTTTAATCTCACGTTTTTCAAATTTGTATTTTTTTTCTGTCGTAACATTACAAAGTTATAATTATTAGATTTTACAAACCTTATTTGTTCAATATATAGCAATATACTTGTAAAATTCATCAAAATGGGAAAGTCATTATTAACAATATGTGTGTGATACTACTAATAGTACATGGCTTCAATAATTAGTATCTGGGATTTGAAATATGGGGCTTTATGTCATACTCAATGAATCATATGGATTAAATATCTATATCTATATCTATACTTATAATAAAGCTCAATGTGTGTGTGTGTGTGTGTGTGTTGGCGCTCTACAGACAAGACCATTCAACCTACAGCTACCAAATTTGGCACGTGTATACCTTGGAGGCCGGGAATGTGCACCTGGGGGTTATTTTTTCGAATTTTTAACTAGAATTTTATTTATTTAAAAATTAAGCGAAATTTTGACGTGTTTCTGTTATAACTGTCGAAAATATTACCGCACAAAAAAGATTTTTACATGAAGATAAAGATAAAAAATTTATCTTTTAAATGATACCACTGTTTTAATCTTAAAATTAAATTTCTATTTTTAATGAATTTTTAAATAAATATTTTAACTATGTTTTTCAATAATTTTTTTCGTCAAAAATAAAAATGAGGATTAAGTACGTTTCGCATTCATGAGAAAAAAATAGCTTTTTTCAAAGTCTTGCCATCACATTGATTAAAGCTCTAACTGAAAATAAATTAAATCTTTTTGGAAATGAAATCTGCAAAAATATAATTTTCGGCAAGTGTCTGTAGGAAATGAAACAAATATAAAATATTATTTTTTCTAAAAAATAAATTCAAGAAAAATTATTTTATGATCTTTTACACTCTCTATACAGGGTGTTTATTCAGTCCCGGATCCATTTTGATATTTAATGACTCATAAAATAATGAAGATGTAAACAAACTTATGACATTTATTGATGGAATAACTCATATATTTTCCTTTTCAGGTTTGAATATTTTTACTTTTGTAAATATCGTCTGCGCGTGTTTTTAATTTCAGATAATTTCATTTTCCAGTCAAAATATTTGTACTTTTCTAAATATCGTCTGCTTATTAATTGCATTTTTCTCTCTTTTGTTTTTGGCAACTATTGAAATGTTATGTTTACTTTTGATGTGTTTGTCTATGTAGTACTTTTGTATGTGATGTTTTATTCGATCGGATATTAAGGAGAATGCATACACCACAAGAGAAAGCACAGATTTTATGGTGGTCATAGAGTTAATTTCCAATCAACTAAATCACTGACTTTTAAGAGTTAATTTCAAATCACTTAAACTGACTGATTTATGAAGATTTGAATATCACTATTCAATAAAAAAAGGATAATTTTAGATTTTTCATCGAACGTTTCAAAGAAAATACGCCAATAAGCGCGCAGGTTTCTGAAGATTAATTGGCCTAAGATTATGAAAATGGTGCGTTTTTCTAAATTTTTAACATTTAAAACTTCATAAATAAGTCTTAGTTTATCGTGGAAAATAGAAACATGCATTCATTTATTTAAAATTTGGTGTGTCCAGAATATTTCTCAGAATATGATACCTTACTGCATTAAATTTAGACTTCATAATTTTTGAAATATATTTATAAGCAGGAACAAAATATTATTATTGATTTCATTTCAATCCTTGTGAAAGCAAAACTAAAAACTGAATTTTATACTGAATCTCAGAAATTTTTGTTGAATTATTGTTTGAAATATTACATAAACTATGAAAAATATTTTGTAGTTAACATAAGACTTAAATACCGAGCGATTCTGTTTGCAATACTCATATTCAATAATAATAATAATTAATAAATAACAATAAAGATGATAAATAAAATAAAACGCTTGGTTTTATTAAAAAATATCTTAATATTAATTGCAATTTCGTCATTTACATTTTTAATTAAAGTTGAAGTTTTACCGGAAATGGCAACAAATTAGCAAAATATATATATAGTAAATTGAACGAAACGATCTAAACAACAGTATAAGTTTGGTATGACTATCAAAATTTGAAGATTAAAAATGTTTTGTTTGAGAATCCTTTAAGAGACCGGTTACTTAAAATATTTAATTGAAAATTGTAGCGAGCGGTAATACTGGCGAACCGGCTGGTCGCCAAAGGCGGCTAGTAGTTTATAAAGTAAACTCAAAAAGGAATTCAGAAATAATTTTAAAAAGGAAACATTTTTTGACATGAATTAGACGCATAATTCGTTTTTTTCCCCGGATGCAGACAAGTTGCTTATAATTTTTATAAACGTCTTTTTGGCACTCGTATTATAATCAAAGAGATAATCTTTCTCGTAAAAAATACTGACTAATTTAATATTTTTTCCTTTAATATACACGCATAATTATATCTATAAAGTTAACCACGTATAACTAACTATTATTAATTGGTTATATAAGCATTATTAATTTAAACATCTTTTACAAAATACATTTACACTATTTCATATATAAAGAAAAAAGATATAACATGGAAAAACCATTTAATTTTGGAAAAGTTATTTCTAAAAATGCTGATATTTGAAAATTTCAGATTCTTCTTTTTCTTGAAGTAAGTAAATGAAGTTTGTTTTATTTAAATTAATTTCAATTATAAATTAATTTTACTTAATTTTTCTAGTAAATGTTTACTAACTATACTCAGAATATTTTTGTTGAAATTTGGAAAAAAAATTAAATATTTTTAAATGATTTAGTGTAAATACCTTAAATATGTAAAAATCTGACAAATCTGGAAGCTTAAAAATATTCTGAAAAATGGATATATATATATATATAATATGTAAGCATATAATTTTTGAAGCAGAAGGCAGTTTCGAAGACAAGTGAAGAAACTTTCGATTTTTTAAATTTGTTTTATTTCCGTCCCGGTGACATGATTTTTTGCACAAGCAGAAGCGATGAGCACAACACAGAACGATACAACACGAAATGAGGAAAAGCTCATGAAGTTTTTATCCCTGAGAATATATATTGTGAGATTTTAATAGGGATTTCTAACATGTGTCAATCACAAGTAAGGAAAACACAGGGGTCTTTTAGTGGAATTTGATTATATCAGCAATTTTTTATCCCTTCACTCGGAGTGAGGGAACGTGTCGGCCTTTAGCCGATTCTAGAACTTATGTTGAATTAATTAAATAGAAAAATTGGAATGGGATCAGGAAATAAAAGAATATTTTTGAATGAAATTAATATGGGCTAAATTAAGCTAAAAGTTAGTAAATTAATTAAGCTTTAATTCAATTTTAAAATATCATTGCATATATAGCTTCTTTCTAAGTAAAAATACGATAAAGTGTGCATTAAATTAAAATGTATTATATTATAATATAACACACTAAATAGAAGAAAAAATATTATTTCGGAAATAATAAATCTAAATAAAAATCAATTGAATTTAAATAATGATTATAGAATTCTTTCTAATTTTTACAACAATTGCACGCTTAACTTCCACTAAAATAGCTACCATATTATGTGCAGCCCATTCTTCACAGAGTAAATATTGTACTTACTGTTCTCTTCTAGGATTTTCAAAAAGCTTCCATAACTAAAATGCTTCATCAGAGGCTGGTGTGGAGGGGTTGTTTCCGGAAAAAGGAGTAGGTTCGCATTAACCTGAACACTACAGACGCCGTAATAATCCACTTCGGATTCTTTTTGAAACGGCTTTTCCATTACTACTTTCAAGTATTTATTTCTGAGTACAAGAATTTATTTCAGGATGTAAAAATGGAAGTCATATCACTGATTCTCCGACCCGCCCGAAGGCTCGCGGATAAAGAAAACTGAATGATCGGACTGCCGCAACAGCAACACAAGCGGGAACTGTGATTCAGTCCAAAGGGCCATCACCGAACGCGGTACAATCCTTTCCCACCTTTTTGTGTACCCTCCTTTATGGCGAGATTCAACCGCCATACCGGAAACATCTCATCCTTTTTCTGAGGTATCCCCCGGGTGTCTGTCAAATGTGGAATATCACTCTATATTTATACTCCTGCAGCCACTTTTGTAGCGTCATCGCCATCAGACCTGGATCAAAATTTGCAACTTAATCTTAACAATGTCTACTGTAACCTAAAACTAGATATTAATTCAATCATTGAAATATAGTTGAAAATGGTTTAAAGTTTGATATGTGTATCCACTTTAGATGTTAAATCTGTGTACTAAGTTTTATCTATCTAGCGTTTGTTTTGTAATTATCGTGTTGGCTTACATTCGAACAGCCGGACAGACTGAATTACTCTGAATAGATTTTGTTTCAAATTTGATAGAAATATACAAATTTGGTGTAAAGATCGTATGCCAAATTTAAACTGTTTGGCTCAAAGTTTTTTTTGAGTTATCTTTGTCACAAACAGATAGACGGACGAACGGATATTTTCTAAAAATGTGTTTTTCGAACTCAGGGATGTCTAAAACGAGGAGATTGGTCAAAATCTCGAATTCGAATTATTTTAAGGATTACTATATTTTCTCTAAACAACGTGTAGGAGAAAGTAATGAAAGTTATCAATTTCTTCATATTGCTTCAATTAGTCAAGAATCTCGTTAAGCTATTATATTATTTTCTCCCAATTCTGATCAAAATTTGGCTAGCAAACTTTTCAAATAGCAGGGGTTGTATTTCCCACTATATATCTGTTTCCAAGTTAGGATTCTACTTCTTTAAGAATATGTTCCTTTCAAAAACTCTCGAGACAAGAATGGGGCTGAGATTGACAAGCCACTGGGCGAGTCTCCTGGCGAAAATCTCTCCTTTTTTCTGACCAAACACCTCTTTCCCTTCTTTTTCTTAGAAATCCAACTCGTCTTTTAGTTTCTGTCGATGCAGTCAAAGATAGGCTCGAAAGATTTTTTATACCAAGAGAAAAAAAGGGGGGTGGGAGTGGGAGAGGCTTTACTTGTCAGCCGGGTGGAATTTTGTATCCAAAAGTCTCAGCCTGAATATAAGAGGGGGATTTGCAAATTGAATGTAAATAGCCTTTCTGAAATATTTAATAAACTTGCGTTTTCATTTTATTTTGTGTAATATTTCTTGAAACCTCCAATTTAAAAATGCTTTTTTGGGTATATCTGTTATACAGGACAAACATACATGGAATATTGGACTAGACATTTATTGAACTCTTTATAGTACTTTTTATTGTACTAGGATCATTTCATTACATATGAGATTTTCAATATAGTATCAACTAGGTAATATTAAAGACGCATAAAAATATTTTCTTATAACTAGTAAAAATATGAATGCCAGTTGCACAGGACATAATGTTTCATTAGAGCTATCAAATTTGGCACATATGTTCTATGGAAGTTTAAAGGAATACATCAGAGAGAATTAATTTTGAATTATTATTAATAAATTATAAAGTAAGGTTTTGCCTTTATTCTTGATAACTCCTAAAATTATCGCAAAAAATATCTGTTTTTCATCGTTTTAAGAATATAAAACAATGCGAAATTTCTCCTTGAAATATTTCCATAACATAATAAAGCTATTAGAAATGTAAATGTCCGTTTCATCAATCTTATAAATTTCGAGGGATTGTAGCTTTACTTTTTTTTTGTTCGTCTTATAAACTACATAAATTTAAACAGAATCCTTCTTCATTCCATTTCAAAAATGAAAGCAATTCTTACGATTAAATATTTAATGAAACAATGAAAACTTTGTGAATTTCAAAGCAACAATGTAATCCGTTGTTGGAAATTAAGCTAAAAAAATTACCAAAATTCAGAAAAAAATTGCATGATTATTAAATTCGTATCATTAAAATGGTAATTTTTTACCTGGAAACTGGAAGTTGTTCACGGACATTTCAGGAATTTCACCTAATTATTTTAATCGCAGAGTACGTGCATTCAGTTCTATGAAGTTCGTATGTATATTCGTTCTCATTTTAATTTTGAATTGTTTAAATGAAGGTCTCAGAAAATTTTTATTTTGAATTTAACCATGTAATTTTTTTTATTATTATCTATAAGTAATAATTTAAATTAAAGTCTCAAAAATTTAATTTTCAAAGCGAAATATCTCTTAAAATTATTTTTGATACTTAATTCTTCAAATAGTTTTAATTCTGGAATTTTAAAAGCTTTAAATTAATATTTTGTTTCGTTATGCATGGTATCATTATACAATTAAAGTTTAAATATTTGTTGTGTAAATATAACTATTTTTGTGTTTTGTTAAGAAGAATATTCTTCTGGTCTGTTAACCCCGATGAGCGGCTTCATGGGTTAAATCACTTTCAAGTTTATTCTGAATTCTGAAACGCATTTCCTGAATACTTTAAACATATTTATCTTGTATTATTTCTATAATAGATTATATTATTACAATGGTATTGAAACTATTTTCATGACTTTATCAAACATTTTAGTCCTGTGATTTTTCTTCCATACATAAAAGATTATTTATATCTCCTTTATTATTTGCGCTCTTCTTATTATTTAATATTTGCCCTTGAGCTCTTATTTATTTTTTGCGCTTTATTATTATTTTATTATTTACATAAGAAACCAAAACTTTATTGCAAAATACATCATGCAGTTTGAGATAAAATACCCTCACGTAATTTTTTAACTGAACTTTTATGTGTTAGGAGTTAACTGCATTAAAATGGCTTCTATACACAATAAACAGAACAAATACAAAACAAATATAAGCACTATCGCAATTTGATCTTTCAAACTCATCTTTTGAGAGAATTATGCCCAATATAATTATGCATAAGAGATTTAATGGAAATAAAGAAATCAACGTTTGCTACAAACCAATAGCTGGCCAAAAGTTACAAGTATTTAAAAACAATATGCAGATATCTAAAGTACAAAAAATAATCTGCGTATGTTGTATTATGAAAGACATTAAAATAGCTTTTTATATATTTCACTGATTGATGATTAATGTACTTTTCACGTAAAAATATGTTTTACATGCGCATAGTACTAAGCCACACCGACACACTTGGAGGTATGTGATTGCATTGAATGTGGGCATAGGAGGAAACTATAATTGATTCCTATTGGTCACGGTATTCCATCGGTCACGGTATAACTTCTCCCATAACAGGCATGCCCTTCATTAAAAGAGGTGACTCGATCCAACACCATCAAGTATCGATCCCACACAAGAAGAGCAAGAACCAAAAACCATACCGGAAGCTTATCATGCTTATTTTTGAGGTTTCCGCCTATGGTGCATCGTGCTCTATATAAATTGTATTAAATAAATTAAGCACATGGAAATAATGAGAGCCCCGTGATTTACGAAGTTCTCTTTTCTGAAGCTAGATTTTCAATTATTGCTATGGAGCAATTTTTTTTAACCTTTTCTTTTTACTGTGTTCAGTCGTTACAGTAGAGTGATACTCAGGAAAACTAATAGCTATCTACTTTAATCAAACCAAATAGAAACTAATAATAAGATGCATAGCTTTAACGTCGTTCTGCTGTTATTTTTTAAGTAATTAACTATTGGATGTAAAAAAAAGGTTACTTCAAAGGTAAATCTTATATAGAACAGGATTTCTTTTTTAAAAAATATATATTCCATGTAAAGGCATAAAAAATAGTTTTATTTTAAAAAGGAAATGAAATAAATTATGCACAAATGAAATATCACAGGTGAATTCGGATATATAAAGCACCAAGAAAAATAGAGCGCTATATAAATATATTATTGTTTCCTTTCATACTTTCTAAACAAAAACTATTTCCTTTTTCTTTTTGATAAATAAAGAAAGTGAAGATGACTTTCAAAAATATACAAAATTAAGCTATTAAACTAAAGCAAACAATTTACAATGGAATTTCTATTAAGAAAGTAACGAAAGAAAATTCGATAGAAATTAAAACTGAGAGTTTTAGTTTTCGACAAATTATTTTCAGTGATATATTTTCACATTTGCGTGTTTCTGCTATAACTTCCAAAACGATTATGGCACAAAAACGATTTTTACATCAAGTTAAAGATCAAAAATTTATCTTTTAAATGATTACAATATTTTAACCTTAAAATTAAGTTTCTATTTTTAATTAATTTTTAAATAAATATTTTAATTATATTTTTCAACAATTTTTTTCGTACAAAATAAGAATAAAATTTAAGCTGCAAGAGCACATTTCGCATTCATGGTGGGAAATTAGCTTTTTTCAAAGTGTTGCCATCACATTGATTAAAGCTCCAATTAAAAATAAATTAAATCTTTTCGGAAAGGAAATCTGCAAAAATATAATTTTCAGCACGTGTTTGTAGGAAATGAAACAAATATGAAATATTATTTTTTCTAAAAAATAAATTTAAGAAAAATTATTTTATGATCTTTTACACACTCTATATTATTAATCCAATAAATCAGTTATATTTTAAGGCAAGTTTTGTTTAATATGAACAGGATATCCATTCCAATCATGACCATACAGCTAATTTGTAAACCTTTAGTAATAGACACAGATTTGCTAAAATGGTCTAAATGGAAAATGATTATATTTTGTGTAACTTGATTCAATAAATGCTCTAATAAATAACAAATCTTTCATTTTACATAAAGCTTCTGCTGTGGAAATCACGTTTAACAAAATGTTCTTGAAACACTTATATTTTAAACAAAAAGAGTTAATTTCCAATCAACTAAATCAATCACTTAAACTGACTGATTTATGAAAATTTGAATATCACTATTCAATAAAAAAAGGATAATTTTAGATTTTCCATCGATCGTTTCAAAGAAAATATGACAATCAACGCGCAGGTTTCTCAAGATTAATTGGCCTAAGATTATGAAAACATTGAGTTTTTCTAAATTTTTAACATTCAAAGTTTCATAAATCAGTCTTAATTGATCGTGGAAAATAGAAACATTCATTCATTTATTTAAAATTTGGTGTGTCCAGAATATTTTTCAGAATATGATACCTTACTGCATTAAATTTAGACTTCATAACTTTTGAAATATATTTATAGGCCGGAACAAAATATTATTATTGATTTCATTTCAATCCTTTTGAAAGCAAAACTAAAAACTGAATTTTATGCTGAATCTCAGAAATTTTTGTTGAATTATTGTTTGAGATATTACATAAATTATGAAAAATATTTTGTAGTTAACATAAGACTTAAATACCGAGCGATTCTGTTTGCAATACACACATTCAATAATAGTAATAATTAATAAATAACAATAAAGATGATAAATAAAATAAAACGCTTGGTTTTATTAAAAAATATCTTAATATTAATTGCAATTTCATCATTTATAGTTTAAATTAAAGTTGAAGTTTTGCAGGAAATGACAACAAATTAGCAAAATATATATAGTAAATTGAACGAAACGATCTAAACAGTATAAGTTTGTTATGACTATCAAAATTTGAAGATTAAAAATGTTTTGTTCGAGAATCCTTTAAGAGGCTAGTTACTTAAAATATTTAATTGAAAATTGTAGCGAGCGGTAATACTGAAGAATCGGCTGGTCGCCAAAGGCGGCTTGTTTGTGTTAAAATTCATTGATTATAACTATTCAAAGTTGATATGTAAGCATAGTGCTGAACAACTTATCTTCCCACTCATGCTTTTCTGTTGGGTAGAATTCGGAATGAGTTTGAGCTAAAAGATCCGTTAACTTTTGCAATGATAAGTATGAGAGGAACGTTTCACATCTATAATTTAAAATTAAATATGTTCTGTACATAATTAATTATTTTTATTCTTCGTTGTTTTTGCACCTTTTTATTATTTTATTTTTTATTACAATTGAAAAGTTAACCTTAATATATTTACTGCTAAGCGTTTACCATTTATATATGTCATTCCATCACCTTCCAAAACAACTTACATTAGTTTTGCTAGTGAAACACGCATGATGTATCGTACTGTTTAAATATGACTGTAATGACTGTAAAATTTTATTACACTTCCCTTCCTTATTATTATACACTTTTCATCACAACTCTATTTTCCTCCTTTAATCAATGATATAAAATACTCAATGATTTTTCCATCTTTTATTGTTATGCACTTTTCATCACAACACTATTTTTCCCCCTTTGATCAATGATGTAAAATACTCAATGATTTTTCCATCTCTTATTATTATGCACTTTTCATCACAACACTATATTTCACGCTTTGATCATCGATGTAAATACTCGATGATTTTTCCATTACTTATTATTATTTTCTGATTATTCACAACTTTGAGCGAAGTTTAAAATATTGAATAACTTCCCATTACTTATTATCAATTCGACTACTTAATTATCCGTCATAACTCGGAATTTTCCCATTTGGAACAAACATCTAAGGTAATAACTTCCAATTACTTATTACTAATTCGACTAATTATCGATCATAACTTGAATACACCCTTCTTCATAGTTTGAGAAAATATGTAAAATCCTTAATAAAATCTCATTAGTTTTTATTTGACCATTTCAAAACTGAAACAAAATCGTTATTAATTTTCTGCATGTATTCTTCTGAAACTTAACGAGGAATCCAATCATATTTATTAGTATTTTGATTTTTTTACAAGTGATACCATTTTATAACATTATTTGTACATACAATTCTATATGCAACGAGTACAAAAACTTTTACTAAATATATTTAATAATGTTACATTCTTGCATTGAAAACCAATATGAATTACTATTCTAATCAAAAATTAGAAATTAATGATTCTGTTTTTCTCAAACTATCTGAAACTCTTATCAGCATTACACGGCAGCAGCTAATAAAACGATCTAATAGATTTTATTTCGATGAAATTCAGGCATTGTTTTCTAATTTATATTTAAGAAATTTATATCATTTTACAATATATATTTAACTAAAAATAAATGCAACAAATTTATATATAAATATGGCAAAGGTTTGAATAGAACAGTACATAATGAGAAATTGGATAATTTGAAATAACAATTATATTTCTTAAACAAGATAAATATCACAGATGAGCTAACAATCAATATAACGTTATTCAAAATCATTCAGTAATAATATATCAAAATATTATTATTTATACTAATCCAGTATACATTATATTATACTAATATTATAATTATATTATACTTATTATATTATAATTATAATTATATTATACAGTATTTATACTAATCCAGAAAACTTAAACTAGCATCTTATCTAAACAAATAATAATCATGCATTTTCAAAAACAATCATTTTCTTCAAACATTGAATAAAATGAAGTAAGGCAGTTGTTGTGTGTGGTAAACTCATTTAAATTTAGATCAGACCCTCTACAGATTATTGGTTCTCTGTTCATTTCCATAAAATGGTAAAAAAAAAGAAAGGAAGGAAGGAAAAGGCAACATTATATGATGTCGAAATATTTTCCTTTCTCCAACAATGGAACTGGAGAAAACCAATTCGCTTCTAATGATGCTACTTTCTCTTTTTATGGTTTTTACAAGGATGAAAGAAAAGATGAAAGCTATCTACATAGATTAAGGGAAGAGGAAGGGAACTGTTGAGAAACACAAGCTCGTGTTTATAACGAAAGGGAAACTAATGTGGAAGAAATTTAAATTGAAAAGTACTTCTAAAGGCTCTTGTAAACAAATATACCAAACATGGAGATTGAAATTTAAAAATGGGAAACATTTTGGATGAGGAAATAATTATATATAGAGAGAAAGAAATATTTTGAATAAAAAAAATTTGAAAACTTTTCCCATGATTTAAATGAAGTATCTTTTATAAACAAGTTGAACAAATATTAAAAATGGAACTTCAAACGATTTGGTACTTGTCGGTTGTAACAGCGATCAAAAGACGGTAGAAAAAATTTCGTCAGATTGGTGACCAAAAGTAAAAATATATATATTTATGTACTTGAGTATATTCTTACAATTTGAAGAAATTTTTGACACTTTTTGGCAGTCGTTAAAACCAACCAATTGTACCAACCATTTTAAACCTAATTTACTTTAAAAAAATCGAAACTCTATAGGCGTCCATTTTTATAATTAAACGTTTTGAATAAATTCAAATATTTTTAAATCCCATGTTGAAACTTTCTATTTATTTGATTTGATTTCTTTTAATTATTTTTTAAATATTTATTTTCTGATATTCATAATAAAAAGCATTCACATAAAAACTATGCAAATAGTTATTTTCAAATGAAATGTGTTAATCAAATTGTATGACTGTACATTTTGATGTATAAAAAGGAATCTTTATTTAATAAATTCTCGTCAAATTTTATAATTTTAATTCAAATGTTTTAGACAGTTAAAAATTGATTAGGAATTAGCTCAAAATACTACTTTCTTTTGACTTTATTGCAACATGTTTGTTCACATTTTGTGTTGTAAAACATGCAATTAACTTTGAGTTATGCCTTTTTTCTTTCTTTCTATAATAATGTTTATGTGTAATACTACAGCTTAAGGTTCATTTTAGTTATCTCTTTGTCTAATCACTTCAGACTTATAAATGTCTAAATAATAAATTAGAAACATTATGTTTAGACACAGTTTTTATATATTTTGGTTTAGAGAAAACAAAAAATGAGAAATTATTCAATCCATTCTGGAAGATAAAATGAAGGACTAATCTGTTTGTTTAAATATTTATATTATAAAATATGAAAAAAATGTAAATAAATAGTTTTTTACTATATGCTTGGAGCAATTTAAATTTCGTGTTTTTCTATTCTTAGCTTTGTAACCTGTTTCAGTTTTGAAATCCGATACTCCCTGAAATCTATTATTTAGGTCTTGTGAACGATAAATCTGATATTCGAGGATAAAATGACCTACTTTTGGTATGACATGGAATTTTGAAGATGGGTTGCATGCTTAAGATAACGGCAGACTTCACCATCTGATCATATTTCATATTCTTATTTATATTAAAAAAATATCATATAAGTTATTTCAAAACGAGACATTCATTCAGTCAAAATCATCATTAATCACAATGAAGTAGGGTTCTTGCGCAGTAATCACTTAAGCCAATTAGAAATTTGCCTTCAAGGTGTCTAACCCTTCCCTGTATCCTAAAGAACTGTACAAAGGTAAAACTGCCACGAAATTTGGACTTTTGTTTATTTTCCCTTTTATTGTGCCTTTAACCTTGACAAAAGACACAAATTCAAACATTTTTGTCGGTGTTTTCTGGAAATCTTTACCTCTATAAACATTATCTTAGTAAAAAGAAGAGACAAAAATATGTAATATTTCTAATCTAATCAGTCTTTATTAATAGGATGTAGATTCTTTGAATGGATGATTTCAAATATTTATTAATCATAAGAAGATATATCAAGGCCTTCCTTAGGATTAAACTTTTATGTAATATTTTAAGGTAATTTTATGTATAATTTTTTAAGGTAAAAATCAATTTTCAATAAAATATAATAATAGTTTTATAGTTTGCATTCCTGTCATTTTACACCACTCTATTTGCAGTACTAATATAACAAGATCCCATTATCATCTGAATGTTTTAAATTAAAATAAAAATATCATTTGAAATTAAAATATGAGTTCACAGCTAGAGAGCTTACTGTAGGATCAAAACTCCAAAGACAAAATTCACACCTCATATAATTCCTTCACCTTTTAAAATTTTGCGAACATAAGATAAAAATTTCTAGATGGATCTTCAAATTTTGGACCTAACAAAGATAATCCTATAATTCTTGAAATTTCAGAAACCTTCATTTTTATCTCCAAATGCATTGCCAAGCAATCAACGGGTTGCCAAGTTTATCGCCAAAATAGGGGGTCAATCCAAAATTTATTAAAACTATCTCCAAATTTCTCGTTCTTAGTATATTTATATAATTCTTTCACCTTTTAAAAATTTCTAAACAGAATAAGAATTTTATAGAATAATCTACAAACCTTGATTGTAACAAAGATATCCCCTTAATTCTTGTAATTTTAAAAACTATCATTTTTTGCCAAATATATTGCCAAGTAATCAAATGATCGCCAAGTTTGTAGCCAAAATGGGAGGTCAACACTGATTTAAAATATATCAAAATTTCTTTTCTTTAATATAAGACTAATTAACAAAAAATAAATTATTAAAAATTCAAAATAATATTTTATATAATTGTATATCATTATATGAAATATTCTGTTTAACTTGAAACCGAGTGATAATTAGTGAGGAGTTTGGTAAGATATTAAACCGTTCGGAATTAGAAAAAGGAATTACATCTTTCATTGCACTAATATTTGCAGATTTTAGCCCACGTCTCTGTTCAAAATAAAGAAAAGCCAAGCTGATAATCCTTCAATCATATTGAAAGAATGGCATAAAAGCGCAGAATCTGAGCATAAGAGCCAGTTATCTTAAATATGATTTATGAAATAACAGTGTTTAAAAAAAGAGTCGTTCTCTTTTGAATGGAATTTATTTTTTAGAAACGATCATTAAACTAGATTATTAAAAAGATCATGGAAACATAAACAATCCCTTGTGGACACTAAAAAACCATGCATTATAAATAATTTTAAAGAAATCGAGATTTTAAAAGAGATTTAATGAAAAAATAAATAAATTTATAAATATAAAGAATTTTGAATTAAAAAGCACAGATAGTTCGAGTCATCTCTTGAATGCTAATGTATTTTCTCATTACATTTTATTCCCAATAGAATAAATAAAACATTCTTTAAGGAATTGGAAAGCATTCATTTTTTTTAATGGACGTATGAATGGAATTCATAAAAATCTGATTATTAAATGTGTTTTTTAATTTCTTTTAGAGAAAACATTTCATTTTACCTCTAATGAATTCTTTGTTAATAAAAATAAATGTTTCGGAGAAACTTTAGACCAAAAATACATAAATATATATAATTCAGTTTTAAAATGCTTCGAGTAATATATGTATATAGCTGTAAGTTGCAACGTGAGAAAGAGATTTTAATGAGTTTTAGAAACCATCATTGTGTTTTAAATGTAAAAGATTATACACATCAAAGTGAAAAAGGAGCAAAACATAAAAGAATTGAACAAATGAAACAATAAGCATGTCAACTCTCATAATCATATCGATCCATTCGCAGCCATATTATTTCATTTTCTCCTTGAATTTTTAGAAAAAAAAAGCATCTGCATTCATATTTAAATTGATACCACATTTTCTCTGTTGCATCGCTTTCAACCACGTCACTTAGGGAAGCAAATTGAATTTTTGTCAAAAACCGCTTCTTCTTCCCCCATTTTCTCAAAACAAGCCGAAACTAGATTTATTAAAATATGCAAATTTAGATGTTGTCTATTCGAATTTTGAACAGAATAACTTGGCTAATATTCTGGAAGTGTTTCTGTAAAAGTGTCTATCTATACGTTTGTTCTGATAATAAGGATTTAGTTTTTCATTTTGTGTGGTAATGTTGTTATGTTTTTTTTAAATTTAGTTTGAAAATCACTTATTGCTACATCCACTAAGGTGATGGAGAAAAAGTGAATACATTATACTCAAATCTGCCTCCCCAAAAAGCATTAAATAATCATTAATTTTTTCCCGTCTTCCCTCAAAATGTATAGAAAATGCAATTATATTAGCGTTTTGTATTATTTCAAATTTGGGCGTTTATAATTCAAAAAAAAAATATTGCTAAGAATTGTGAATTAAATATCTCACTCTCTGGATTTACGCAATATTTTCCCATGTATATATATATATATATATATATATATATATATATATATATATATATATATATATATTATGTATTTATTTATTTGGGGATGACTATTTTGTGCGCATTTTACTTTACTTTTTCACTTTTAGATATCTATCTATAATTTATGAAACTTTTGTTAATAAATATCGGGAATAAAAGCATTTATAAGTTTTAATAGAAACGTTTTTGATGGAAAGCACATTAAAATTGTGTGACTTTCAGTTCATGATTTAGATAAATACAAACACTCAATACCAGAAAAATGTGAAATCGATAAATTGCTCTTATAATTAAATATTTCCTGGTTGATTATTATTAATATTCCCAATATGATTATTTCCTTTACTTAATGCTTTCCTTTTCTTCCAATATTGTCCTAATATTTAAAAAACTTTCTTTTCTATTGCTAAAATCGTGCCTACATACAAGAGTTGTCCAGAGAAAAATAAATTTAAGAAACGCTGACAATTTATTCCCATTTTTCAAGAATCAGACATTGGTTGACATTAATTAACATTAAATATTAATCTACAATTTAATAAGAATTTTTTTATTTCCTAAAAATATTTAAATAAATGTTAAAGACGTTAAATAAAAAGTGTTCCAAAAGTAACGCAAGATTCAAATTTGCTCCCATTTGTGCAGTAAAATGTTATAAACCCTATTAAAAAAACCATTTGACAGCTGATAGTTTAGGGTTAGTAAAATTGGAGCATTACACGACAGAACGATGTGTTAACGCAAGATTTGAATTAAATAAAAAAACTCAGTTTTTTTCTTTAAATGGTTGTATTTTTATTGAATCTTAAAGTACACAGAATTATGTATGGAACAATACATAGGGCAAACGGCCTCCACGGCTTTGATTGTGCATATTCTTTACACACTCCTTCGTGGAAATTTTACATGACCAATTTGCGTAAATGTGACTGACTTTCGTTGAAGCAGCGTTGAATTTTCTTCTTCAATGCAAACGTGCTAGTAGACTTGTTTGCATACACCTTGACTTCAAATAACTCCCTAAAAAGAAATTAAATGATCTTTTACAAAGAAATCATATCTAGAGGGCCAATTCCCGGTCTTCAGATTGTGACCACCAGACTTTCTTTCTTTTTTTTTCTTTTTAAATATTGTTCAAAAATGGAAACATGCAGTTCTATCGTGTAACAATCCACTTTTATTAACCCTAAACTATCAACAGGAGCTATCTTAACTGGGTTTTTTAATAGGGTTGCCAACACTTTACTACACAAATGATGGGAAAATCAAATTTCGGGTATATTGTTGAACAACCTTATTTGTAAATTATGAATATATGATACGGTCGCTCAATACATCTCTTGTCACTAGCTATACATAAATGGATTTTCACCAATTGTAGCACCATTAATAAATAATTATATTTTGAATTTAGTTATCAAGTATTGATAAACAAGACAATACTTTTTTATGTATCAGAGCTATATCACATAGCACTTTACGTTATAACGTGAATTTGTATATCGGGATGAAAAATGCATGATTAGCTATTCTTTGAAATTATAGGGTCCCATGTTCCGCATAAGATATTTGCATAATTTTTGTTTTTGAATGCAGATGCTATATACTTATCTCTCGTTTTAAAGTTATAAGTTAAAAATTAATTTCTAATTATTAATACATTTACTACGCAGTGTGAAACAAGACATGTCTTAATTTGCATAAATCCATCTCTTATAAGATCTCATACTATACGGAACATTTTCGGTGTAATAGAATCCATTGCTTTTTTCCCCCGTTTTGCTTGTTACAGAAGAAACCTAATTATATTAATATAGGAAAAAGTAATATTTTTTAAAAAAAATTTCTGTATTGCATGCATTTTAGATATTGCAAAACTGAATTAAGTTTGAATCCGTTTAAGTGTCACTGACGAGTAAATAAGAACATTAAATATAGATGGGTACTATTTACAAGATAAAAACTATTTATCTACTATTCGAAAACATTTTTAAGCTCATAGTATCGGTTAATTTTGATTTATCATTCATGCTGTTTCACGTTGTCTAATTTATAAAAAATTGGGTTAATTTTCAGAAAGAAAAAAAATGTTAGATATTTTAAAGATTTTTCTTGCTCTATCAACAACTATTATTAGAAATGCCATTTGTCCATGAAATTTTTTTTGTATAGTTACCTTATTATAAAAATTGACGAATTTTTCTTGCGCGCTTATGCGGAATTCACAAAATTTTTATCTTTGTTCGATTAAAAATTATTTTAATAATTTCCTATAATTTATTATTTAAAAACAGCATTATAAAAATTTCAGAACTTGAAACATTACTTTCCATTTTTCCTTTTTTATTTGATTAGACTGTATGGCTACGAAAGTATGCACACTATCTACGAATAAATAATTGGATACCTTTGATAAAAGAGATAAACATAATTTATTCATATTCAATAGTTGGTAAAGCCTCCATATGAGGCAATTACAGCCTTAATCCTTCGGGGCATCCTTTCCATAAGTATTTGAATGATGGACAGTGATATATTCTTCCACTCGACTTGGAGAAGACATGGAAGTTCTTTCACCAATTTTGGGCGGTTGCTGCACCCCTTAATTCGGCAATCCAACTCGACTCAGAGGTTTCTTATAGGATTCAACTCTGGAGTCTGAGAAGACCAGTTCAGTCAGTTTACGCCGTTTTCATCATACCAATCCATGGTGGAATTTGAAACATGACAAGTGACGTTGCCATCCTGAAAAAAAACAATGACCCAACTTGTAAAATTCCTACAGCATAGGAAGAACATTGTTGCCAAGTATATTGGAATAGGAGTCGGCGTTGAGCTTACCATGAATAGGAATCAAGGATCTCAATCCATAAAATGAGAAACATCTGCAAATCATAATTCCACCTCCGCCAAACTTTTCTGTAGACAGAATGTATTCTGATAAAAGGCGTTCTCCATGCATACGCCAAACCCATATTCTGCCATCCGACTACTAAAGATTGAATCTTGATTCATCACTTCAGAGGACCTATTTCTACTCATCTATGATCCAATTTCGAGGTGTCTTGAACCACCTGAACCGAGAAGCGTGGTTGGATTTTATAATCAAAGGCTTGTGGAAGCAGCATGATCATGCAGACCAAGCAAAAGGTGCTTCCTTAGGATGATATTTATTGAAACAACAGTTCTGGATGCTTGTTGGAACTCCTGGAGGATATGGGCCATCGGTTTGGTGCTGGTGTTCGTATTTCTTTGGACAACACTCGTCGGTCTCCATCTCTTAGATTCATGGGTCTGCCGGGTCGAAGAACATTCCAACAATCAGCACTCACATTCCACTTCTTAATCACAAAAGGAATATTTAACTCACTTTATATGTACCTTAAAGATCGGCCATTTCTATGATATCCGACAACTGCGCCTTTTTCTAGGGCAGACAGCTTTGAATTTCCTGGTATCTTGCACGTGACTGATACCAATGCGCTTTCCTGCACGATATTTAAGTACAGAAGATGTGATGTAGATGTGTAGGACCGGAGATATTCTCTTTCGCATCGGTGTCCAAATGCTTATTGGTACATAGTAGATAATATAGGTTACTTTAAATAAATTTCACTGGATGCAAACATTTCGATTTTAGAAATAAAAATCACTAAGATGACAGAAATTTCAGTAGTATCTATAGCACAATATTTTCTCGAGTAAAAACAACAAAAACATTTCTCAATTTCCTGGTTTCAGTAAGTATTGTCTGAAATGAAAAGTTAATGTAAAACATTGAGATCTTCTTCAATTTTAGTAAAAGGTATTCTCTAATTATGATTTATGTCTGGCATACCTTATATGTAAACAATAAACCTTTAACACCCATTCTTTAATCAGAAAATATAAAATAGTACGTGCGTAAGACAACATTGGTATAATTTACCAGACGTACACACAACATTTTTCCTGATCTTACAAACATCCCTACGCATACACAATAATGGCTTTGAATTTATATGTGGAGTCATTATTTTCATCTGACTCGTATTTTCGTTCTCAAAATATATAAAGAAAAATCTTGAGAAAAAAAATTCAACACGAAAATTAAATTCAGGTTGAGTTTTCTCATAGAATAAATTTAATAAACATTACTTTCTCTTTATATCCTCACATTTCATACTAAACCAAATAAAAAGCTTCAAAATTGCTTAAAAGATACGAAATTATTATAATTTTTATTTATTTTCTTTTAATGTTAATGCTTTCTGTTATTATATTGTTCAAAGTTGAACCCCAATCATGTTGCAAATTACACAATAAATAGATATTTGTCAAAAACATATAGCAGATGATTTTACTTTATGAATCGAAAATCTTATTTCACTTATTATAAATATTTCTGGTGCAACCGAAGCTTTAAAATTATTCTTTGGAAATACCATTTTATGCAAAGTGTTTATAAATTTCTCAATTTTGTAAAGCAAATATTTTGATACGATTATCATCAGCTTGTGAAATGTGTCTCCATGGTATTCATGTCATATTTTTAGAATTTTAGTCAATTTATAAACACTTATGCTCAAACATTTTCCATATCTGGTTACTACAGCAGAGAATATAATATAAATCAAACTAGTAATGGATAAAAGCAAATTTATTATTTCTGTTCGAAATTATTTTTCAAATTTAAGTGTTAAATATTCGGTTAGTTTTGGCAGTTCAAACAAAAATATAGTTCGTCGTATACTTGAATGAATTATAAAAAACTATTTATAAAAATCATATTATTATGTTTTTGCTTTTTAATATTTATTTGAAAATTTTTTTAATTGCATAAATATCGGTAGGAATATATCTTCAACTACAGAATTTTTTCAAATATAGTATTATTTCAGGAAATAATTTTATCATTAAAATATAAGATGAACGAAATTGAAAAATATATTAAAACTTTTACGAATAAGAATAGCTCTAGGGTGAAATTCTAATCTATACTTCAAGATGAAATGCTTGTTTATGTCTCTTTAATGTCCAAACAAATTTATTTCACTTAAGCTATGACATTGGGAACACAGGTTGTCGTAATGATAACTCAATGCACCTCGAAATCCGAATTCAAAACTAGAGTGCAGATTTTTTTTTTAATGCTTTGGATGATTTTCGGAAGAATCTGCCCGTTTCTAATGATCGTTGGATATATATATATATATATAACCAAATTAGTAAGAATATTAAGTAAATATAAGCAAAAAGAATAAAAGTATAATCAAAGAAGAAATTATGAATCCGCCCTGAAGACTTTCTCAAGGGTCACTCTCAGGCAGGGATTCAAACAAGGGATTTTTTTCTGTTGTTATTGTAATTTCCGCTTAAATTGGAAGTAATAATTTTATTTCTGTGAAAACTGATTTATCTCTAAGGGCACAATTTCAAGGGATTTTCGGGTCACGAGGGTCAATAATGTTGGGCGAAAGTCAGATCACTCACAGAAAAAATTCCTTGTTTGAATCCCTGCTTAAGGGTGACCCTTGAGAAAGTCTTCAGGCCGGATTCATAATTTTTTTAATTCTATTTTTATTATTTTTGCTTATATTTACGTAATATTCTTACTAATTTGGTTAAGTTCATCCTTGTTTTAGTAGTAGCAGCATTAGCGCTCCCTAAATACAATTGTATCTTTTTTAGTTTGGTTCAGAATTAATTTTAATTGATATTTCATAATGTTTGTATTTTTGATTATTTCTTATATATATATATCAATTAATTTAATATAAATTCCAATTTATTTCCAAATTTCAATTTAAAACATATTAAATTCATTCTAAAATTATCTCTTATTTCCTGATCCAATTCCGCTTTTTATTTAATTACTTTTAACACGCATTCTATAAAAGTGCTGATTTCAGCATTTTTCTCACGCTCCGAGTGAAGGGATGAAATTTCTTAATGATTATCACATTATTTTACAGATACCTAAATTTCCTTTTCCTAAGACAACGTGTCAAAGGAAATAGGATTATGTGTCAAAGGAAAGGTCCTAGGAAATCCATATCAAAATCTCATTGTGAAATTCACTAAGGAAATAATTTTTGGTGTCTTCTGCTTTTGCGTCACGATGTAGACTGACTTATTGCTAACCGCTTTTTATCTATAAAATTAGGCCTTCCGTGATCGAAGTTTTAAAATTTCAAAGTTTCTTTATAATAATAAATTCGTGCAAACTTCTGAAAATCTTAATGAAAAAAGTAATGCTCGAAAATTTGCGGTTTGCGGGAATATGTTCAGAGAGCCTTTGGATTTTGTTATTTCCATTAAAAAAAGTGTATTTAGAAAATGAACGATAGATGGTGCTCACACATCATACCGAGACAGTTTATGCAAATCAGGAAAGCAGAGTACAGTAACATTTTAGTATATTTTATTTTAAAGCAAAAGATGCTCAACATGACCGCCACCACAAGATATTAAGCAAGTGAGGTTTGTAAGATGTTGGCATCGATGCCACCAACGACCAATTGAATGGCATCTTTCTGTTCCATAAAAGTGGCAGGAGAGCTCCGGTAGACACGAAACTTTAGGTATCCCCACAACCAAAAGTCCGCTGGAGCAAGATCTGGCGATCGTGAGGGCCCCTCATTTTTACATCCTCGACTTATCACTCTGTCGTCAGTGAATGTGTCTAGGAGGAACGGAACTAGCAACGTGGGGCGGGGCACCATCCTGCATGAAGGTGACGGAAGATAATGCACATCTTTGCTGCAAAGCAGGCATAACGTGGTCACTCAAAAGCCTAAAATAGCGTTCTGCCTTGACGGAACAGGTTTTCCAACCGGATACAGGACAACGCTCTTCAAAAAATAAAGGGCCTAGAATGAATCTCCGTTGCATTTAATACAGCGGGGTTTGATATGGCAATTCCTGGCTGAGTGGTGAAATCCGGAGCAGTTGTAACATATGGTTCTATTTTGACTGTCAGGTAACATAGGTGTTTTAGGTTGTAGATGTTTTTATAGCTGCCAGTTTTTCTTACTTCTACAAGGAACAGGAAAAGAAGGGTTCTTGATCGGAAATTTTTCATTTGGTTTATTCTTTGGATATGGTAGTTGTTGGATTGTAGTTCAGCTTTGATGTCTTCGGTGTTGGAGTTGATGGGAAGTCCTCTAATAACAATTTTGATAGGTCTCTCCTCAGGGGCTTCGTTCATGATGGAATCTTGTTTTTTGGTTTGGAGAAATTTGATAATGTCTTGTCTGGATTCTTTTGATTTAGGTAGAATTTGGATGTAGCTGTTTTGGTATTTCTTTTCAGTTTCTGGGTATTTTATTTTGAAGTATAAGGTTGAAGTTTTCTTTGATAACAAGGCTGATTGATGCTGGGATTTTTGCTGATTTGTCAGTTTCTTCTTGTAGTTTGGAGTAAACATTTTCTGTGTTGATATTAAAATGTTCTTCAGTGCGGGGCTTTTTTCAAGCTTTACTGGGTGGAATAAGTTGGAAATTGTCTTGGCAGTTTTTCTGCTTGTTTGATTTTGGTGATTCCATGGTAATATCTGAATTAGGAATTTGAAAAGAAGGTTGGGGTGAAGTGGGATTTTCAATCGGAGTTGGACATGCTGAGTTGGGTTCTGGTGAGGTGGTGTTGGAAGTTGTAGTTGGGGTGGATCTGTCTGCCCAGTGTTCTGTGTTTTGAACAGGTGGTGGTTTGTAATGGAATAATTCGCCATCTTGTCTATGGTGTATATGATACATCACTTGAAGGTAAAGTTCTCATGGATCGGGGACCAAGCTCTCCGAACAACCGTCTCCTTCCAGGGCAGAGACCAATGTTTAATGAAAAACGCAGTCAAACCTCACGAAATAGTCACATGCGCAGAATGTAGTGCTTTGGTCGTGTACGCACGAGGATTTGATGCCGACCAGATACGACTATTTCGCGTATTGACATCACCATGCAATGAAAAGTGGGATTCATCTATCCACATAATGTTCAGTAACCATTCTGCGTCACGTTCCATTTGTGCGAGCACCCATGTTGTCTTTTCTCGGAATCTGCTGGCAACAACTGGTGAAATGCCTCCATCTTGTACGGATGCAGTTTCAAGATTTCGTGCAGAATGCGTCGGATCGAGCTTTCTGGAATTCCTGTTATTTTACCTGCTTTACATCCACTGCAACACCCCGTTGAAGTCTCGGCTGCCACATTTCTCATGACCTTTTGGATAACAGGGACGCAGTCAGCGCTGACGGATGGTCTGCCACTTCGTGGACGATCCTCTAATCTTCCCGTTTCCTCAAACCGACGAACTGAATTCAATATCCCATTCAATGAAATAGGGTTTTTCTTCGCCTGAATTCCTTTCACCGTCCGTAACTGTCGTAATACTTTAGTCGTGGATTCACCATTCTTATAGAACAGTTTAACCACTAATGCTCGATCCGGTAGCGATAGCATGCCACTGGCGTTGAAATACAGACCCATTTCCAGCCTTGTGTTTTATAGCTATGCTGATTTGCATAAACCGTCTTGGTATGACGTGTAAGCGCCATCTATCGGTCAGTTTCTAAATACACTTTTTTCAATGAAAATAACAAAATCCAAAGGCTCTCTGAACATATTCCCTCAAACCGCGAATTTTTCAAGCTTTTATTATGATTTTTTGAAATTTGCACGAATTTCTGCCGCACCCGGTATATAATGCACTTATAAAAAATGCAAAAATTTGCTGGTTTAATGAAATTTCTCTAGCAAATATGATAATTCATAGGATTATATAAATATGAAGCATCCGGTTAAGTTAAAAAGTACTTTAAGTTTGATAGAAAAAAAGCATATACTCCTAGTATTTAAATGACTTATTAACATATTCTAAATTCATTCTTACTTAAGATACCCTAACACTTTAAAAAGGTCAATTTTCGCTAAAAAATGGCATTTTTCAAAAAAAATTATCGGATAGACCAGTTTTTGAGTTATCCAAAAAAGGTTTGCTTTTGTCTCTACGTTAATTAGAATTCAAGATATGAATATTTTCATAATAATCAGTAAACGGAAATGGACATTTAAATAACCGGAAGTACCGATTTAAAGGGCCAAAAACAAGATAAAAATTTGTATAAACACACATTTAGTTTTAAATACGGAAAATGTTTTGCACAGAAAAACATAAAATGCTGATGAGAGTTTCAACGGTGTTTTGTGGAAATTGTACCTAAAAATGCCTTTGTTGAGCTCTGAGTTGTCTATTTATGAGCTCTGAGTTGAGTATTTATGTCTGAAATACATTTTAACAGAGTTTAAATAGGATTACTGAATACCCTTAAGTACTAGTGCAAATTCAGTTAGAGTATTTTCTGAGCTCGACAAAAACAGAATAAATGAATCTAAGCAGCATTCACTGCTAAAGTTAAAAATTGCCAGAAAAAAAGATTAAAATAATTTAAAAGGGAAAATTATTAAAAAATGAGGAGGAAGAAGGTATAAGCTATGAATGTGGTGAATTTTAAGTATGTACTCCTATAATTTATTATTAAAACATGTTACTTTATATCTTAAATGCATTTTTCTCAAAAATGATTTTTACTCATTTGTTGCTCACTTCAAATCAAATAACTCAAAATATAATTATCATATTACTATGAAATTTGATGGACTTTGTCTTTATACTATTTTCTAGGGAATGAAATAAAAGAATTTAGATCGAGTGAATAATTTTTAATTTACGCCCTATTATTTGAATAACAATATCAGAAATGTACTAAAAATCTCGTGAGAAATCTACTGTTTGTAAAATTTTTATTTATTATTAAAATCATACGTCGGATTGTATTGCTTCAATATTAAGCAACACGATTCTCTATCCTCATATTTTTGCTGGGGGATATTGAGAATATAAAAAAAAAATTGAAAATGTTGAGTATTCTGTATTATGAATTGGCAGGAAAACTATATTCTCCTATTAATTCTGATACTTAATGTCGTTCACAAAATGTCACAGAATCTAAATGCTTGTTCAAGTAAATTTTTCATACATTACCTTCTTCAAATTCTAATAAGTATAGTAAGGTAATTTTATTGTCATAAGTCGATTCCAAAATAAGATTTTCACTATCGAATAATCTGAAACGTTTCCCAGGGTTTAATTATTAGAAATATTGATAAATCTATTTTTTTCTGGATATTATTTAGTCATAAAATGAACTATTGTGACAAAAAAAAAGGAGAATACATTTTCATCGATATTTTATTTGTCAAGAATTTATGATTTGAATAAATATTTGATATTATTTTATGTTAACAAAATTTACAGAGTTTTTCAATTGTTGAGATTTTTATTAGATTGATTATTCTTTCGGAAACAACAAAAGAAGAAATATGAGACTTTTTAGAAATGAATAATTCATTGTAACCATTTCCAACATTATTTGATAACTTCTTAGGAAGAATTAGCACAAACTTGTGTTTCATTTGAAGCATTTTGGTAATTCTGTAGTTGTGCTGACAGAATTATAATAGAAAGCAGAATCTGTTAGTTATTTTAAAGATACAATATAATTCTGAACTTCACAGAATTCCATTTTTTCTAAAAGCAATATTTAAATTAAATTATTAGAAGATTATGAAAACATCAACATGTTACCTTGTCATTGCTAAAATGGCAACTACGAGCAGAATAACTCTAAAAATATTATAAAGAAATAAAGATTTTAAAAGAGATTCAACAAAAAAAGAATTTTAATTAAAAACTACTAGATAGAGTTTTCTTTTCAATGCTAATATGTTTTCTAATTAATTTTATCCCCAAGATAGTAAATAGAAATTTTTTTAGCGAATTGAAAATATTCATTTGTTGAAACGAATACATGAATTATATTCATAGAAATCAAATTATTAAATGTTTATTTTTTTATCGTCTGGTAAACATTTTACTTTATGTCTATATAATTCTTTAATGAAAGAAAAAAATAATTTTTTTTTAAAAATGACCAATAATATTCAAATTTTATAAAATAATAATAAAATCAAAAATAATATTTAGTTTAAAAATATTTTGATTATATTTATATATAGATAGATTTAAATTACAATTTGAGTAGAAGATTTTAATAAAATTTGAAACTCGTCACTGTATTTTAAAAGCAGACAATTATCTACAATGGGGAAAAAAGTAAAAATAAACAAAGGGAAAAAAGAATATGTATGCAAATACTCATAATCATATGGACAAACTATTTGTTGCATTTTTTTTGTATTATCCTGCTTGTTTTCTGAGGGGGGAAAACACCTGCATTCATATTGTAGTACATTCTCTCCTTAGCATCGTTTTCATCCATGTTGACTTAGGAAAGCAATTGAATTTTCGTTAAGCCTTGTTACTTTTATTCAATTTTCTAAAAAAAAAATTGAAAATATTTATTTTTACATTTATCAAAGTATGCAAATTTGGAAATTTACTATGTGAATCTTGAACCTTTCTATGCGAATCTGTGAATATATTATTTCATATTCTATTAGTGTTTCTGCAGATATGTCTGTTTCAATTTGTGAAACTGATCATACAGAATTAAATTACTTTCATTTTGTAGGGTATGAGTTTTTTTCATTTTAATTTGGGAATTTCAATCGTTTTTATTTATTTTATTTTATTTTATTTATTTATTTTTATTTATTTAAGTGTTAGGAAAATTTGTATACATTATCTTCAAATGTTCATGCATAAAACTTTAAATAATCATTGATCTTCTTATCTTGTTCTCAAAATGTATAAAGAAATACAAGGAATGCAGTTCTTTATGTTATTCTAATTGCAAATCTTGGTGTCAATAATTGCGAATAATAAAAATGAAATGAATTTAAATTATATAAGTCACTCTCTTGCAAATTGCTTACTTAAAATATTACTTTCATATGTTGGTGAGATTTTTTTCCATTTCTATGGCACATTTTCGCTTACTTAAATGTATTAATGCTTCTTAATTTTAGCTGTTATAAATATTGAAAGTAAAAGTATTTATAAGTTAAAGAAATTAGGTTTCTAAAATTTTCTATATTTTCTATGGGGAAAAAAATCTGAAATTACAGTAATTATTCTCAAATCACAATTTTTTAATTTATTATATTTTCTTGTAAAATTAATTTAATAAAACTGAATTTTCACTAAGGCCACTTGCGAAAATGGATTAGATTTTAGAATCCATTGTGCCTCTCGGATGTGAGAAATTCGTATAATTCAAAAATACAAATAAAATAAGACTTAATTAGATGACATACACGATTGTGTTTTTCTTCATACCCTGTCAACTGTGATAATTTAATTTTATAAAAAGAATCAATATTTTTGCTTCATATGCAAAATACCATGACTTGCTATTTATTATTCCAACTTGGAGCATAAACTTTTATAGAGACTTAGTTGGTTTACTTCAGATCGTTGGCGAATACAATATTTTATATTTAAGTTTTAGCGTTAATATTTTCTTTAACACTTTAAAATAAATTTTTATAAAAAATATTTCGGCTGGTTTTTTTATTTGATTAATCAATTTTCAATACACTGAGTATTAAAATTTAAATGAACCTCAACTATTTTCAATATTAATTTTAGACAAATATAGATTTTGCCGTGCACTTGATATATTTTTAAATTCATCAAGAAATTTATAAAAATAATATTTAGATTTCGGAATAAAATACTTAAAAAGTGGGTTTAAACAAGTGTTTATAATCAAAGCAAAGGTTGTGTTTTCAACTTACTAAGGGCTTATAGAATATTTTCTTATTGAAAAAGTTCCGATACAAATACCTGGCAGAAATTAGTAAGCCCTTGGCGAAATTCTCACACCCTTTCCTGACTTAAAAATACTTCTTTCGCTCATAAATTAAAACCTGATTTTATAGAAACAAATATCGATTTCATTTGATTTTATATTACTTTTTTATTATTGATTAGAATAAATTTAATAAACATGAATTTTATATATATATATATATTAAAATTTAAACCTAAAAGAACAGATCCATAGAATTTCTTAGAGAATAAACAATTATTGTTTTTCATAATTTTTTTTAGACTCTACCTTATGCTAAAATATTGCTTCAAGTCATAACCATATCAATGCAATAACTTGTTGTCGAAAAATGCAGCAGATGTTATTTGAAAAAAATAATACAATAGATGTCTTCATTTTTATACATTGGAAATATCTTTTCACTTATTATTTTTTGTCCATTTAAAATACAATAGAAGTTTTAAGATTATTATTATTATTATTATTTTGAAAATCCTATTTTATGCATTGTGCTTATAAATGTTTGAATTTCATAAAGCAAATATTTTGACACAACTCTCAACAGCTCTGAAGTTTTTGTATAATGTGTTTTCATAGCATTCATGTCATATTTTTAGATTTTTAGCGTATCTATAAACACTCTAAGCGCAAACGTTTTCCTTAAATCCCATATCTAGCTTCTACAGGTTTAAAAGAATACAATATAAATCGTATTAGTAATGGATATTATGAAACTTATTGTTTCTGTTAGAAATTATTTTTCAACTTTAATTTTTAAATATTCAGATGATTTTGATTATTCAAATAACAATGTGGTTGGTCGTAAACTCAAATCAATTTAAATGATGCTATATATAGAAAACGCATTATTATGTTTTTGTCTTTAAGATTCATTTCAAAAATTTGAATCTAATTGTAAACAATAGTACTAGCAGGTACATAATATGAATCTAGGAATTTTTTGCACTTTTTAAAAATTAGTATTTTTTTGGAAAATTAAATAAATATATAAGAATAAATAAACGAAAATCAGGAAAATTAGGAATAAAATCTAATCGGTAATATAAAATTATTCGATAAAGATGAGTATATAAATTTGTATGCACTTGATTTTATATTAAAAGATATGAAACTGTTTTATATTTATTTTTTGTTATTGTGGATTAAACAGATTCATTAAATTTTTTTTCCGTTTATATTGTCATTTAAATGTTATCCTATTCATATTTTGCACATTTTTTTTGGAAATAGCTCATTTACAGAAAGGTTGGATATATTTAATTTCAGCTAAATAGTTTAGATGTGCAGTATACTCCCAAGTATCCGGATCGTGACTATCCAGCTTCCGTTCTATCCGGTCTAATTTTCTTTATCGTAATCAAATGAAGAAGTCAAGGCGTTGCAATAGTAAGATTGTCAAGGTGGAAGCGGCGACTGTTACAATCCTCCTACGTGTCGTGTACAAAATACAAGGTGTGACAGGAAAAGAGAAGCGTTCTGCTCGCTGTTCTTGACTATATCTTCTGAGTACATACAGGATTCCTAAATTATTCTTTCGGTATGCTTAATGTTTTTTTAAAGCATGTCACAATGAAGTGTACAGAATTCATGTAAAATGTGAACAGTTTATATCCTTTAACTTCCTTTTTATTAAATGAATTATTGCAATGCAGTATATAAATATATATAAACTATCAATGCAGAGTTCTCTATTTTAAATAGACACATTACCGGCAACTGCTTCTATGTTTCACCTGGCCGCGGCCGCGTTCACATTTTAAGTGTCTTGAAATAAATAGAGACTTAGTACTCAATAAGTGAGAAGATAAGTATTATAACAATGAGTCTATGTATAAAAACTTTGCATTCCGGTATTGGTGGGCAAAAAAAATGTGTTCGTAGAGCTCCGGCTTTTTTGTTTACCGGCCTGACCTTCCTCCACATTAGGCCGGATACTCAGGAGTGTAGTGGAATTTCATCCAGTACGGTAATTTCAATCGATGATTTCGTCAAATTATGACAAAGTCGTATTATTTTAAGAATCTTGCATACTTTTTAATAATTTATGAAGTGCTTAATATTTGATAAAGTGCTTAAATATTTGAAGAAAAGAAGTTTCAGCTATCTTCCCATATATATAAATTTATATTGGTTGTCATTGAGAATACGCAATGATTAAAAACGAGTTTACTGTAATTATATATATTTATTGGAAATAGCACATTAATGCACACTCCCACACAGCTTATTCCTCTCTCACATAAAAGCAGTATTAGTACGTTGATAAGGTCTTTGTTATCTGTTGGAGATAGAACCGGATTGTATCAGTTATCCGGCATGCATGCGGATATCCACGCAGACGAGCTGGCAGTTGACTTCGAACCTCCGAAGTCAAGGACATTTGATGAAAAGGAAAACATTTCTAAAATGGAGAGTGAGTAGTGCAGAAATAATAAGGATATAAATCTATATAACTCTGCCAAGAAACTGCAGGTTCTGCAAAAGTTTGATTCACACCAGTCTTCTACTTAACAAAGCAGCTCCAACAGAAATCACGAAGTTCTGAAACTCACTGAATCGTCTGACCCAAATTATAACTGAAGGTTCAACAAAAAAATCCTTTGTTTATATATTTTTTAACATCTAAACACTATAATACTAAAATATATTAAACATCATATGGATAATATTAAAAGTACCCCTTAAAAAAGTAAACAAAAAATGCTTTCAAACATCACTAAAAATAGCAGAATAACACTACCATAATATTTAGAATCCTTAAATAACATTTCAAAATATTATATCATATTTATACATTAAATATATTTACTAGAATGTATAAACTGCTATTTAGCTGAAGCAAATTCAATTTTAAAGTATCACCTTCTTGAAACATGGATTAAATTGAATAAATTGAAGTAAATAATTGAGGCTATCGAATGTATGCAAATTTTATATTATCTGCTAGTCATTAATACAGTTCTCATTTCTTCCTGAACCCGCAACCCCCCCCCATAAAAAAATTGGCAAAAAAAGAAACTAACTAAGAAACTACTAAAGAAACCACAAAGAACTTCTTTGCTATATTATAGCAGGAGAAAAACAATTCTCTGCTAATGATACTACATTTTGGTTTTGGTGGTTTTTACAAGAATGAAGGAAATGATCTACATGGATTAATAGTAAATAAATAAATAATAAAAAAATGATTCCCAAATAAGTTAAAACATGAAATACAAAAACATTTCAAATGAAAATGCATCTTAAATTGCTACCAAACAACTGCATCTAAAATTAAAATAAACAATTTAAGAAAATAAATAAGTAGAGTTAATATTAAGAAAAACTAAACCGAGTTATGGATTAGATTTCCTAACAAATAAATTGGAAAATTTTTTTAAATATTATTTTTTGAAATTTAGAAGTTTTTTCCTAAGAAGTACATATGATATAGACAATGACAATAACAAATAGATTATTCATAATAGTGGTCTCCAAACTTTTTTAGAACTCTGAACAAATCTATACCCTTCTACAAAAGGATATGTATGTTAGACACTTGTAATTAGATGCTAGTAATAATACAAATGGAGGAAAAGGGCGCTGAATTCAAAAATTGCATATAACGATATATCATTTGTTTATTTAATAATAGTACATTCATATTATTAGTATCATCAACACTTACATCATCGTATATAGTGATTATGATATATTTTTTACTTCCTGATGCACGAAATATAGAGAAAGTATTGTAATCGTCGAAAAATTCGAACTCGAGATTTTGACAAATCTCCACATTTCAGACCTCCCTGAGTTCGAAAAAACATTTCTGGCATTATATATCTGTCTGTCTGTATGTGAATACGATAATTCAACAATGCTTTGAGCTAACAGTTGAAATTTCGTATACGGAATTATAACCAAATTTGTAGATTTCTATTAAATTTTAAAAAGGCACCATTCACATGGTGCTGTCTGTCTAGCGACCTAAGAATAAGTGAACACCATAAATACAAAACGCAAATACATAGGTAGATAAAATTTGATACATAGGTGTAGCATCTAGATTATAGATACTTATTATATTTTGAATTAAATCCATCGTATAATAGATCTTCTACCGCTCTATGCTTTCGCATGCACGTGAAGTAAATAACTCATAAATGTAATGACTTAAATCACAGTAATTCGGTATGCTATTTTGTACAAGATAATATAATGACTTTGTACCAAGTTTCGCAGTCAATCAGCTGACAAAAATGGACACAAATACATTTCCTCTCAATACATTGAACAAGAATTATAGATTCAAACAAGAGGTCTATATTTCGGGACTATCCTTCACAAATGCCAAGTAAAGTATTCGTGACCTTACCAAAAATTCACAATTTTATGCACAGGAAATGGAATAAGACTTTAATTGGAGATCAGATGAAAAATTTTTTAGTAACCACTGTTGCCAGTTCACAAAAACAATCGAAATCGAGCTATATAGATGCTATTTGCAAGCTCATTTCGTATTTATCATTAAGCTTTAGCTAAAATCAGAATTACTGGTATTGAGAATATTCCAATATTTTCCATTCCGTTAAGTAGCGCTCACACGAGGCAAATTACTGAGGGCAGTTGAGCTCCACGTCTACCATCAGGAAGTCCTCAAGTTCACAATAAGACAGTGGCAAATAGTTGTCCCGATGCAACAAACATTTGCTATTGTCCCATTGGGATCATGTGATGTTTCTGAGGTACGTTTGACCTTTTATTAAGTACAATTGTTGGTCTAGTGCGAATGCTGCTGTAGAGACATCTGGTGGCAACCAAGGATTCCTTGGATCCTAGTAAGAAGACCACTAGTCTGAAATAATGTTGAACAAAACCAATCAGGAAAGACTTTTAGTGAGCAGCCATCAACCAGCATTCATATCCATTCCCAGAAGGCTTGTAGCAACAAGTTTGTTGATGGGTTTTTCCTGGTCCATCCTTTATGCATCCAAAACTTTTTGAAATGGGACATAGACTGACAAATTTTTATTGTATCTATTGGTGAAAATTGCCTGCTTCGATTTTGTATTGAAGATGTGGTGTAATTTGAAAATTCCTAAAAGATTGAAAATTTATTGACTGGGCCTCCCGGTGAGTATATTTAAAAGTTCAAAATTTGACTAAGTGAAAATGCTCATTTTATCACATTATATATATATATATATATATTATATATATATATATATATTACGGATTTCTTTGTTATTACTAAACATTGTTTAATAGTTGGTTTATATTTTTGGGTACATTGGTAGCATTCTGAGAGTTATAGAAAACACTGAAAGACGAAATAATGAAATAGAACTGACAGGGTTTCTTTGCTTAGCCAACTTTGAAATCGGTTGATAAGACAACCATTTGCCGGTTCATCTTTGTGTGATGTTGGATCTTAATGTGCCTACTTGCCTTCTAAATTTTGCCAAAGTGAGAAGTTTTCCTTTTTTGCCATGATTTTTTTTTTGTTCCTTCTTTGGAGGTGGGGGGTGGACTTTAGTTCTGTTGCAGTTATCATCAACAAATATTTTTCATTTCAATATTCAGGGATCTTTTCACTGCCTGCATTTATCTTCACCCACTTTTTTTAGCACTGGAATTAAATACGAAATTATGATTCAAAGACATTCTAAATAACTGGGATATTTTTTTCATTTCTGAATAACTGGGATATTTTATTTCCTTTTTTTGGAATTTCGAGTTGGATTAGAAATTTTGTCAGGCCTATAAAGATATTAGTTAGATAGATATTACAGTTCAATAGATGAATGTTTCTCACATTTTTTTAGGCTTTGATATTTGTTGACATTGTGTATACCTGTTTGTATGTAATTGAATAATTTTACTTTTATGCACTGTGAATTTCTTTCACTGCAAATAGAAAAATTTATTGGATGAGTTTTTTTCTTATTCATCTTTTTTGAAGTTTTATGCTTGTCATTTCACTATTTTCCTTTAATTATCTTTTAATGATATTTTTTATAAATTGTTTTCGGGGCAGAAAAGGGATCAATCTTAGTGTCTCTGTATTTCCCAAGACAGTCGTCAACTGCTTTAAACTGTTTGAGTGGGGCGGCATGGGTTATAAATCCAATTCCAGAAAGTTATAATCAGTTCTTGTAGAGATTAGAAGGATATTGATCACAAGTTTCTGTTGCCTAACTAAATATATAATCATGTTAAATACTTCTTTGTGTACAGCAGACCACCCCACAATCACTGAACGTAACTTGTTAAATACTGTTGGCAACTAGACAATATGAAAATACATTTAGCAGTTGGATAATACGAAACAATTCATTGTCCAGAAACTAACAGAATTTACCACCTAAAAGGAATTATCTTTTACCAGTTTAATGTTATATATTATGTTCCAATGGCTCTCTGTCAAACATTTGCTTATTGGCTTATGCCGCACTGCATGTAATCTTACTTGGCTTTCTCGGAATGCCACCTGATTCATTTTATGCTGAATTCGCTGGACGAAAGACAATTTGAATCCTCTAGAACACCAAAAATAATACTTTACGCTGCATCTTACCCGTGGACTTTTTATGGGTGTTTTAAAAAATTCTTCTGAAAGATAATCATTTCTGTCTTTGTACTCCCAAACGTAATTAGAGGCATAATTATTCACCACTTTGTAGGTGATTTTATTTCATCATCTAACCACTTTCTAGGCGATTTTAATAATCAATTTTAAAAAAATAGATGTAAAATGTCAAAATAATTCAACTTCTTAAATGGTACCTGAAAGAAGATATCCGAATGCAAAAGCTTAATTGTATATCAGTTTGTTTGATAAATATTATTAGTGCAAAAAATATTATTTACAATTTATCTGGAAAATCGATGGAAAATCTCCGGATTGCCCAGTATGTATTCAAAATACATAATGTTTAGGCACTTTTTTAATGTTTGACGAAACCAATAAGTATGCACATATTATCTATAAAAATACAATACAAATTTATTATTAAATCTTTCAAAGAATTAAAATTATGCTAAATATAATCAGTATATAAGATATTTGATACAAGAATGAAAGGATTCTGAGAAGCTTAACAAAAAGTTTAGAGTTATCATAGAGATCTATTAAAATTGTTACCTTTGATGGAGAATCGAAACACAATCTTGTCATATTAACAGCAAAGTAATAGAATGCAGAATATGATTACATGTATTCTACACTTAGATAAAAAAAAACCGTGACTTATTATAAGTCATCCCAAAAAATTAATCATACCTTATAAATTATTCTTCATGCCCACTAATTCAAATTATGAATATTAAATATTATTTTATTATTAATAATTAATTAAATGTTGTTGCTATTTTTATTATAAAGGTTAATTCAATAACTTTTTATGTTAATAAAGGTTGTTGCATAAATAATATTTATGCATTAAATTTCTTTTTTTTTTTAATTTGCAACATTCAAACACATTTTCCTCCTGATACTGAACAATCATTTACACGGATTGTAATAAACAGTGAATTAGATTTCTAAAAATATTTTTAATGAAAAAGTAAATAAGAATCATTCTGAAGTTAAACAGTATTAATTCTTGAATGCCATTGCATTTTTCTTATTAAATTTTATTTTAAATAATTTTGAAACAAACTGAAAAAAGAAGTTATTGCTGAAATAACAACTGTCAGAGATCAAATTTTGGTTTTAACATCAAAAAATATTTTAATTTGAAGCAAATCCTAATTAAAAAGTAATTAGTTTTAAATTACAAAAAATTCTTTACTTTTAATTCAGTATCGACGTGTAATTAAAATCCCTAAATCCCTAAAAATGTACGGAATTCAAACAGTATGTGCATAAAAATTTAAGGTGTTTTTCAAGTCCTTGAATTCTAAGCCCAGATAATAATGGGCCATAGAGAAAATATGAATGAAATTTGATGCGTATTGTGAAAATAGGAGAGAAAGGCACATCAAAATATTCATAATTAGATCGGGACTTTTTTAAGATTATTTCTCCTTTATATTATATAGCAAACTCTACTCCCGATTTTAAATTGTTCGTGTGTTCTCTCCTTTGCATTATTTTCAGCCATGTCTTTTCAGGGAAGCAAACTGAATTTTCTTCTAGCATCCTCCCTTTTTCTCCTATACTTTTGAAACCAATCTGAAGGATTCCAACTTTAGATTTACTAAAATATGCATATTTAGACATTGTTAATTCGAATCTTAACGAATCATTGAATAACATATAGCGTCTTTGATATTCTATGGGCATTTATACGAAAGGTCTATTTTTATTGTTATCTGTTATTAATTATTTTATTTTTATTTTAATTTAGGGTAAAAAGGGTTTATTTTTGCACCAAATAAAATGTTAGCAAAAAGCGAAACTATTATTTCTAAATATTTATCCGCAATGATATTATATAATCGTTAATTTATTTCCCTCATTATATCATGCCTCAAAGTTTATATAAAATTGAATGAAAGCGCCGTTTTGTATTACTTCTAATTTCAATGCTGAGTAATTTTAATACCAGCAGAAAAAAAATGTTGCACTGAATATTATGAAATATGTATTATGAATATTATGAAATATGAATTAAGTATTTCCGTGTTTTGACTTTTACCTACTTAATAACTTATTTCCATACTTTTGGGCGTTGAATATTTATTTCACTTTTATGGAAAATTTTCACATTTTACAATATAATAATTTATTAATCAGCCATTCATAAATATCATACGCTTCAACATATGTATGTTTATTAAAAAATTACCATTAAAATTTATGCAAGTTCATTTTGTAAAAAATGTCGAGTGCCAATCTTACAATAAATTAGTTTTCTTTCTTATAATAAATTTTACAGTTGATATTACTATGTCCTAAAGGTAATTACTATAGACGTGATATATAGTATATAGTCCTCAGCAGTCCTCTTATTAGTGCTTGATAGGATAAACATGTCTATCTTATGGAAACCAAGAAATTCACTTTCAGGCAATAACATTCATATTCTCTAAGTGATGTAAAATACATGCTGCTTTACAGATTTAGATATGATCTTCATATATCTCTTTCTATTAGCAAGGGGTTGGCCAAATTTCTGAAGAAAAATTCCACAATTTTGAACTTTTTTTGTATAAGAAACGTATAAAAAGAAAGTATTGTAATCATCAAAAATATCAATTAGAGAATTTGACAAATATTTACACTTCAGAATTAATTAAGTCCGGAAAATAGATTATTTTTTGAATTATGTTTGTTTGTTATTCTGCTTTTTATGTCTATGAGCATGAGAATTTAAGACCGACTAATGAATCACATTTAGTTCATAGATTTGTTGTAGTATTTCTGTTGTAGTATCGTGAAAAATGAACCGAACAGTTATATTTTCAGAAACATTATTAAGGCAGAATTAGGGAAGAAATTATAAGACTTGACTCTATAAGATTAGTTTATAAGCGCAATGAACAGAAAATTGCTAAAGATATATTAGCACAGCTTTAAATTCTGTCGCAATATACTATATATTCTTGAGGAAATTATGAATTTTATGTTATCAATAAGAGATCGAATAGAAAATAAACAATCATTATTTCCGGAGACACAACTGGTGGCCAAAGGCGATTAATTACTAAGAATAAAAATTTCAAAACCTAATAAGTGCAACTGATGCCTTGTTAAAAGTGTGACAAAATATTGAAAATGCATGATAATTCATAATTATCTGTATTCTGTAGCTTATTTATAGCTAGATTATTTTTAAGTATTTTTGAGCTGTGATATTTTTAAATAACTTTCTAATTTTCTATTAATATAGTAAACGATATAGAAATCCATAAATATAGTAGACGATAAATTATAGTAATCATAGGTCTTCTAAATTTACTGTGTAATATTTCTAATAATTGTATATATTTAACAGAAAATTCGTTACGATATAGAAATGAATTCTTTACAGTACAAAGTAGATATTTGTTGAAATCATTTGTCATAATTCGCTTCATATGTTACGAATTGTTTGAAATGACTGAAATTCAAGCATCACATTTTATTTGTCTAGTTCTACCTGTTTGTGAGTAGTTGTTTTACATCCATTCATGAAAAGCTGAATATAATTTTAAAAATTATTTATTCTTAAGCATGCTTTATGAAACAGATAGGTCAAAATTCATCAACATCATAAGGTTGAATTTCTTGACATTTCTAATATTTTTTTTTGTAACAAAAAAAATTGGAGATTAAAAAAAAAAAAAAAAAAACCAAAATCTCTAAAATTGTTTATTTACCCTGCGATTAGCATTTTTTTTTTTTTGTGAATTCCGTACTTGCATTTTTGACTCTGGAAAACATAGTTTAAAAACTGTTAATAGAACTCATTTTTTATGAACTTAAAATGAAACGAACTGAAAATTTGCGTTAGAATTTTTGTGTAAGTACCTAGCAATAAAAATTGTGCTAGAATGACAAATGGAATATAAAGAGGTGACAGTTTGGAAACCAATTCTGATTAAAAAAATTTCTGACTGTACAAATGAGGCCAAGGCATTTTATTAAACGCTCACTTGAGCAACGAAGAGCAGACAGAAGAAACCCCTTTTCGGCGTCATTTCCCGCCATTTAATTTCTCTAGAAAACCGCAGAAGAAAGTAATCCGATGAAATAAAAAAAAAGAAATAATTGCAAAAATAAACTAAAACGATCTAAAACTATTTCTTCCTCTCTTCTCATAATTCTCCAGATCAAATTTCCAGACGCATTAGTGAAAAAAAAAGAAAGAAAAAAATGGTCGAATGAAAAATCTTTTGCTGGGAAGAAGAAATGACGAACGATATTTTTATTTTTACTTATTTGGATATTTTTAAAGCTTTTCTTTTTTATTTTTTTTTCACTTTCTTCCATTTTTATTCCTCCCTTTTTCCACTTCTCCGTTATTACTTTCGCTCAGCGCATCGTGAAACAAGTGGCTGGGGCTAGAAGAGGTGAAAAATGAACAAAATTGTTCGGAGCGCCCTCTACGGATAAAGTCGTAATTAAAAGTGGTGTCATTGTTTATGGTTTTCTACCCTTTTTGAACTGTCAGCTGGAAATGGGGCTATCATGATTCGAAGGTTCACGTGGCACGCAATTGAGCTTTAAAATCTTGAGGGACCATATAGGTAGCAAATTTTTAAATTAAAAAAAAACTGGTGCTTTCTTAAATTTAATACCTTTAAGATTATTTTAATAGATATTTGTGACGATGATAAACTTCAATTTAGATATTAATTTAGAATTTCATAAGAAATATATATCAAAAATGTGATATTTTTAAAAAAAATTTGTTGCATATAATTTGTAAGTCTAATAATTGTTCTGAATTAGTGTGTTGTCTTAAAAAAAGATATTATTTCATATACAATAAATTGCATGGTAAAGACAAACTTTTAATCGAACATCTCTATTTGCTTACTAACTGTATATAACTGCTAGATCGTTTGCCATGGTTGTTAAATTCTTCAATTATTTTTGCAACTTTGTCTTAACGATTTCCGTAGCAAAATGTTTTAAAACTGAAATTTTGATAGACATTTAACTAGTAATATTTTTGCTAAATCTTGAATAGTTCTGCTTATTGATCTATTCATTTTCTTACTTTTCTTTCGGTATTTTTATGCATCCATTTATATCACAGTTAAAAAATGATTGGTTAAAGGAAGCACTTAAAAATATTTACCATTTCTTAGTTCTAAAATTTATAGCGAATAAAAAAAATTTAAAACTTTTATTAAAAGAATGCCTTAAAACTTAAACTACATATAATAGAAAAATAAACTACGATATAATAATTCTCATACCTTAATCTATAACAATGGAAAAAAAGCCATAATTAGATAATATTAGTAAAATGAAAATTGTTTCATTTCAACCATGAAATGCATTATTGTTAAATGTACTTAAAAGGCTAATTTAAAATAGAAAGGTATTCCAAAAAAATAGGATAATTGAAAAATGTTTTTGAATTTTAAGATGCTTTTAGAATAATTTTTAATGCTGTAATATTTTTTGGATATTATGATGTATAAACGTCTGATTATTTTCTTTTTACTTTTAATTAAATAAGTGGTGCAATTTTAAATACCCTTCTATGCGTGCTTTTAACATATAATAACTTTGTAAAACTGTGCAAAAAATATTAAATTCTGCTTTACTATAAAAATAATTACTATATTATTAATAGTATGTTATATCCAACATCAAAATTTATTCATAAATCAATAATTAATCATCATAAAACGTCATTTTTTTTTCAGTTATACTCTTTTAGCGAAGTGGCCGAATTTATCTTGATAATTAAATGGCAATCGTTTTAAAATTCAGTTCGTCATTGACCTTTATTATACACAAAATCTAAGGGGTCATGCTATTTTTAAAAAGAGCATTTATCCGAAATCATAAACAAAGACTGTTTAAAAAAAAAAGCTTTTGACTGAGGCACATAGTAATGTTATAATATTTTTCAAGTTTAAATAAATTTATTTTATAAAAAAATACGAAATCTAACTTTTTATATGGTGCTCTAATCCCTGTACTCCTATTTAGTAAGTGTTCATGTTTTTTTTAAAGAATATTGCACAGAATGTTTCCTTTCAATGAAAAAAATAATTTCAATAAAACTGATTTGAAATATTTTCATAGTACTCAACTTATTAATCAAAATCAAATAGTGTTTTTATATGATTTTAAACTTATCTTCCTGGACTCATCAATCGATTGCATTGTCCTATTATCATATTTCTAATGCAAAATTATATTTGAAGGGCAAGAAACATTTAGTAAAAATTTCCATGTTATTTTCTCTGATATAACAATTTATACAATATCTACTATTATAATTATATACCATTGTTATGAATCTGTAATATTGCTTTTCATCTCAGTCCGTGTACATAGCACCAAGCACTTCTCTACACATAGTACCAACAGGTGCTGAATCCAACAAATAGTCAAAGATCCCACTTTGGCGACTTTGGCAGCAAAAATTAATGATAGAGAATATTCAAAAGTATTGGCAATAGTTTCATTGACATGATTTTCACTGCTTATTTTAGAATATAGGATGTTCTGTGATGGGAGTTATAAAAAGCGGAATTGAGGAAGTCGGTAGTTGTAATCGGCAGTTAAGTCAGAAAAGTAAAACTGTTGAGTTGAGCTCAAGCGAGTAATTGAACAATGTCCTTTCAGCAGGTTATCTCAGACCTCCTTGTGTTACGTTATTTACTGTTTGTGTGCTGTTTATTGCAAGTGCAGTTTTTAGTATACTACGTCTATCTTTGCTGAATGTGTATCGCGTTTACTTGTGGAATAAATTAACTTTATTTGTTCTCGAGTTTCTTGAATTTTTCATTTTTATTTTCTGTAACAGTGTTTATTTTAATGCAGTTCATTCACACGTGTACTTGATATCCCCTTCTATAGCTTAAAAATCGTTGTGGGTCTTTATCTGTGGAAAAAAAAATTGTTGCCATCTCTCCCAATTAAAATAAATAAAATGTACACAAATGAAATTATTTTAAAATTCACTATATTAGGTATTGCCTTTACGCCAAAAAAGTTTTTAAAATCAATAAAGATAAATTTTTACTCTGGAGCTACCCCAAAATCTAATTAAACCATTAAGCAAGATATAATTAATATCTAATGATGCCAAGAATCCCAAACTTCAATTTCAGATGAAAAAATCTATTTTACCTCCCCTTTTCCCTAAATATTTTATTCATTAACTTTTAAATACATTTCAAAGAACTGATGTCACTTTTTCTTATCATTAAAAAATATTTTTTCATCTTAGATTCAAGTAATCCAATAAAAACAAAAAAATAATATAAAATCTAATGAAAGTCTGAGATTTTGTTTCGTGATTTTAAATCTTCGAAAAACTTGATTTCCAAATATTTTTATGGTATGTAAAAAAAGTTTTTATTGTTTGTACACGAATATACAAATTAGATTGAAACCATGGAAGATATTTAAATTAAATTAGTTTTTCTAGTGATATGCTTTGTAAAACGAAAAGAAAAAAGCTTATTTTCCCAGCTTTTCCTGCCTTTTTATCACTTAGGAATTCGTGACAAATCATAACAATAAAGAAATTTTTCGTAAATGAATGCCATGTCACGAATGTTTCAGCGACTTTTAGCCAATATGGAGTAATAAAAATTTCAGTTTAGCATTCAGTAATGAGATTCCAGGCATCTTGGAATTTAAAATTCAGAACTTAAATTTGCTTAGCAATAAATGTCTACTTGTTTTTCCATTTTAGATTTTTAATATTTTATTTGATTATTAGTCTGAAAGAGACAATTCAATATTGTCCACTTTTCGCTCGCCATATTTTGTTTTTCATTCTTTATTCTTAATATTGAAAATCATTTTTTTTAATGTTTAAAATCTTCTTATTTATAATTTTGCATAAAAGGCAGCATGGATTTTGATATTTTATTTTACATGTTTGCTTGTTAAAGCTCTTGAATATTTGAAAATATGATAAATACATGCGACTGTCTGTGTTCTTGAAAACTTGAATATTAAGAATGCATTTTTCACTAAATATATCGTAGAATCTGATCAATAATAATAACTTGTATTGTTTTTTCTCATTTTATTGTCAGGCGAAGTAAAATAGTTCAAACAAAAAATATTGCAAGTAAATGCAGTAAAATCAAATGATGCAAGTTATTGACGAAAATAATTTTATAATTATTGACCGCTAATTTGTCATATAAGATCAAAATAAAAATAGTGGTTGGTGATAGTAAAAAATACAATTTTTTTTAAATATACTTTGCTTAGTGCCCAAAGCAAATTTTTAAAAACTGTTTTCTGCATTTTAGTATTAATGTAATTATTTATCATACTTATTATGCAATTTAATTTTATTTTTTACTTAAAATTCATCTGTTTCCACTTGTATGGAAGCAAAACTTAATATAATCAATCGATTATCTGATTACAAAATTCGTAAAATAAAATAGTTTATTGGAATCGAGAATACAGGAATGTACAAAATTTCAAAACACTAGAACATTGTAAAGTTTAAGAAAATCTGATTATATAATTTGAAACATGCGAGTAATTTAAAAATCTTGAGACCTTGAATGTATTTCACAAAACACTTTAAACAGCAACAAAATGGTTACAGTTGTCGGGGCATGAAATGGTTTTGTGTCCTAAAAATGAGCACAGAAGGTGTCCAGTAGAACTGGAAGGAGACTGATACATTCCCCTTTCTATAACCTCGATTCTAAATTAAGAGTCCTCGTCTTAAATAACTCTCGTGTGTTTTCAAAATGGGGCTTAAATATATTAAACCAAACCAAATTCAATTTTCTGTTAAATATTGTAAGTGATGCTTGCTAATTCTAGTATTTTTAGAAAGTCAAAGAAATATTAAAATTACCAACCTATCTGTCTTTGAGAAAAATATTTAATTTACTTTCAAAATTTCTAAAATAGCAATTTTTTTAAATAAATTGCAAAATTTTTCTAATATTTATTTCTACAGGAGAAAAATTTTCTTTAGAACTCTATTCTTCCAAAAATATTACATTCTACAGGAATATTTAGGAAAAATAGATAGAGCATTTTGTATCTTAATTACTTTAATAATTGAATACTGTCACTGAAATGTCTTAAGACAGCATTTCTAATTTCTATAAATAATTTTCAAAGTGTTAATAATCAGAATAAATTTTGAGTGAACTTGACTTTGATTTATTTTTGACTCTCCAAATCATTTAAATCTTATATACATTTTATGTAATCAAAAATAAAGATTTAGTGATTCATTAGTTTCTCTGGCCCATGCCATATATCTCGATATATTTACAGTATCCTTTTACAACCAGATAAATGGATTGGTAATCGACCCTTCAGCCAAATCAATGGGTTATTCAACAGCACATTTCAGTCTTTCGTCAAACATCCATGACAAACTGCTTGGGCGGTATTACATTTTTTATTTCACTTCCCTTCTCCACCCCTTTTCAAGCATCCACTACAAACGAAAGACACCCGACACTTCAATTGAAACGATGAAGTCGCCCTCTCCATAATTGGCCACAGCCCTGCGTGTGTTCTCACAGTATTGAAGCCCCCCACCTCGTTTCGCATGGTTGGTTGATGGATAGTGTTTTAATGGTGCCCCGGCCATCCGGACAGTACTGAGCCATCCGGCTCAGTACTGTCCAGCCGATGCCGGACTCTATTCATTAGTCAGTAGTGGGCGAAATGGAGCTAAAATTGCGTTCACGTTTCGACGCCTTTGTTTGGAATCATTCAACAGACACTGGCAGGCTTTCACTGGCATGACTGTCAGGCGGAATTCATTGGGTCCTGGTGACTTCTGCTTGGGTTGTGAAATAAAATGTTGCACAGATTATTAAAATTGAACCGAAGTCTTGTTGCGATATGTTTGCTAATTTATCATCGTCAAACGTTGGAGTTTTGTTTGTGCACGCACTGTCCGAATTTGTAGGAAATTAATACTCTGTAGCAATTTATGTCAAGGTTTTTAGATATCCTTATTTTTAACGTAGTGGATTGAAATATATCCTAATTTTTGTGTTATTTGCAATGTTCCCTTAAATAGATGGAACTAATTTGACTTAAGAATATCAGACAATTTTCGTACTACGTATATAAGAGGAATGATTTTAGAAAAATAAAAGGGAAAAATAACATTCGTTTCGTAGAACGTGCCGGAATGCCTTTTGTTGTTCTTTCTTAGAGACAGAGCTCCAGTATTCCCTTCGAATACAGTTATTTCTACTGTACACTCTGTACACTCCCAATACTGTACTGTACACTCCCAATACATTCTGGAAATGGTAGTAAGAAAATGGAGGAGGGGGGGGAGACATGGACTATTTAAGATAATTAATGAATAATGGACTATTTAAGATAATTTTTCAAAAATATATTTTTGGATTTTTGTTATGTTTTTTTTTAATTGCTGCATTTAAATGTATTATTTTTGAAGATGTTTCCCTGTTACCAATTTCACATGCCGATTTATTCACTGTTGCCAATTAACTTTGAATAAATGTATTATTAAAATTTTGCTGTTATGATTTCGAAGTGGTGTCTGAAAATATAAGTATGCAAGTTCCTTGGTACAAGGAATGATTAACTGAACTATTGAAACGTTTTGACGTCTGTCTAAATAGCAGAAATTGGGGTTAAAGCATCTTTTTTTTTACTTTATATTTTTTCTCTGATTTTCAATCAATTTCTCGAAGTTAATCTAAGCATAGTTTTCAGCAATTCAATTTTTTTTTATTTACATGAATATAAAACAAAGTAGCAGGTTCAGCAACAAATTAATATAAAATAAATGTGTACGATGGCACTTAAACATGTCAGTATAACTAATAATATACAAAAACTAAACTGTTCAAAACAAAGCATGATGAGAACTTATTTATCATATTAATGTTTTGTAGTTTATATAATGTCTCTTTACTTCAATAAAAAATTTAAGATGCAAGATTCAGAATTGCTGAATTGTATTTGCGGGCTCTTTTATTTTATGATAGTTTCTGCTACATAATAAAATAAATTTAGTTATTATATTATAAATAATTAACAAAAGGCATAATAATATCTAACGCCTTTAGTGAACAACAAAATGTTGCAAACTGCATAGGCCTCTGGTGTTTTTAATGGAAAATTTCATCAAAAGTAATGATGAAACGCGTATCATATCTTCTATATAAGCTTAAAATGTGCTGCATTTTGTGACTAATTTATTTGCCAGTATTATTAAATACTTAAAATTCTATTTTAAATATTGATATGAACTTGCTATTCTTGAATGCAAATATCGAATGAACTTTCCTCTGACATTCTGCTGATTCATAAATGTTCTTTTCCGTGGACAGAAATTTAAATATGGAATTTATTAGTTTATACTCTTCTGATTCTTCGTTACTATTGCAGTATTACAAAACTGCTTAAATTTTTTCTTCTTAAGGAATTTGTTAATCTGTTAAGGAATGTTCTAGCATTTAATATCATTTTCAAGTTTAATACGATCTGTGCTTGAAACCGTGTAGTTTCATTAATTTAATGTCGAATAAAAAAAGCATTTCTCAATAAGTAAATATCATCGGACGGATCTGAAATAATAATAATTAAAAAGCCTAAATAATCTATTTTTGTCAATTAAAAAATTAAGAAATGAACTCAAATATTTCACTTTTTAGAATCTTTAGTGACTTGTTGATGTGCCTGATGATCATAATTTGTTTTAAAAGTTGAATTATCTGAGTTTGATATGAGTCCTGTTAGGATAAAATCTTCTCATTGTCTCAAATCTAATTTTTGTTCATTGAGTCCGCTATCAGACATATTTTTCCCTTGACTCAAATTTGAGATCAGGCCATATGCTCAATTTTGAGGTCAGCTGTAGACCTTTCATGCTATAAGCAGAAATTGTTCTTCTGGAAGATGAAGAAATATTTTTGTAACTCTAAGTGGAAAAGCAATATTTTGAGAAAAAACAACTTTGTTTTTTATTATATTTTATACTGAATTCATCTTGACCATATTATTGAGCCATAATCAGAGAGCTCAGCATTTAGTACGATTTTGTATAATATTAAACATTATTGAAAAGTTTTATGATACTGCAAATATTGTTCGATATTTTTCCAAATTGTATAGGGCCGCGGTAGCCTGGTGGTAAGGTCTCGGCTTCGGAACCGGAGGGTTTTAGGTTCGAGACCCGATTCCACCGAAGAACCGTCGTGTAAGGGGGTCTGTTGCACGTTAAATTTGTCCTGACCAAACGTCCTCCCGATGGTGTGGGGAGGGGGGTGTCAGCTCAGGCATCGTCCTCGTCATCTGACCGCGGTTCAAAATTACGAGGTCCGTCCCAAAATAGCCCTAGTGTTGCTTCAAACGGGACGTAAATATAACTAAACTAAACTAACTAAACTAAACCAAATTGAATAATATTTGTGGGTCTCGGAGTATATTAAAGCTACATTATTCTATGCCAAATCAAAAAACTCAAAATATTTCAAATAACCTGCTATTATTATTTTAATTTTTTACAAAGAATCCATTAAGAATATATATAAGAGAAGTTTTATGCACGGAATAGAATTTCAAATGTAGAAAATATTTTAACATCTAACAAGCAAACTACATATTTTTTTTGTTTCTTCTTTATGGATCGATCTTTTTCGAAAACGTTCGTTGTATAAAATCATTCTTTCCCATTATTTAAATAAAGTATTATATTGTACTCATGAGTTTAAAGGGAAATTCAGATGAATTCTTGAAATCCCCAAGTTAAATTCCTTGGAATTGATTTTTGTGCATACATCCATTCTGCAGAAAAAATTTGTAATCTATTAAAAGCGAGTTTCAAGTTTCTTATGAGTCGTTCAGTAAATTCTGCGAAATTGGCTACTAAATATGGGCTTATTTTTAAAAGCTGGAAAAATCCTTTCTTTTTAATCTCATCAAAATTACTTTTGCAATTTTTATGAAAAGTTTTATTCAGAATGAAATGCTTAAAAAAATTCTGAATTTTCGAATATTTTTCTTTAATAAGACCAAACGGCATTTTACTAGGAAATTTCCTAAAATCTCTTGTCATACATTTGTATGTCTGAACCAAAATTAGAATAATTGCCGTCAAACTAAGAAGCAAATTGAAAATATGTTAAACTGAAAAATATGTATTACAACTATGAAATCGACGTTTAGTTTTGCATTAAAGCTTATTTCATTCGAAAAAAGCTTATTCATTTCTAAAACTTGTTATTTTTTTTTATTTTGCATATACATTGAATTCATTTTCCTGGAATAAATGATTTTACATATGAAAATTCTGTTTGCTAATTTGTCAGCTGCTGAAAAAAAAATTCAAATATGGAAATGAATTCAGGTTTAGAAGATTCAGATATGACTAATATTTAACAATTTTTAGAAAAAATAAATTTTGGGGTAAGGCCAAATGTTTTAGAATGTGTTCTTTAATAAATTTGCCTAACTCCATGTTCTGAATGTGATTTCTTGTGATGGCTTATAAAGAGTTCAATATTAAACTAAATTTTTTTCCAATAAGTTTTTGAATATTCTTAACTATACTAAACAGCTATTTATTTGACTTGGATATTCCATTAGATTTCAAAAATTCAGTTTGAAATGTAGGCATTATCTAATTCTTCATAAATTTTATAAAAATATAAGCATTTAAAAAGATATAGATATTCTACTGAGGTCCTGTGGAATTTTTTTAAAGTTTTCATTTAACTTGTTATGTTTCATGTTTATTAAAATGAAATTGTGCAATTGTTTTTTTTTTCTCATTCATTTTTTATGTGCAAGAGTATTAAAATTTTGTACAAATATCTGTTTTTTTTTTTTAAAAAATCACCATTTTACTTAATGAGACTTGATTCTATAAGAAACAATACAATAAAAAATATTAGAATACATTAATTTTTTTGATTTTATATTATTTATAAGAATGAATTCTAAATTAAAGATGTAAGAGGGAAAACAGATGGGTTTTTTTATCGCAGTAAAAACATATTTAAAAATTGCTTTCATAAAATTTTTATGAATCGTATGATTTCGATATATTTTAAACAATTTATCGTATGATTTCGATATATTTTAAACTATTTATCGTATGATTTCTATATATTTTAAACAATTTATCGTATGATTTCGATATATTTTAAACAATTTATCGTATGATTTAGATATATTTTAAACAATTTATCAAAGGGCTGTAAAATGTAACATTCATTATGACTTAACTATCGTTTCATGAAAAATAAATGTGATAAATCCAAGAGTATTCAATTTTGCACGTAAGATGCATGAATTTTTATTTTCGTATACACAGTTCTTAGGATCTTCCAACGACAGAAGGCCTTGCGTGAAGAACTTAAAGTTTAAAATAGTATGGAATAAAGTTTTTGTTTGTTTTCATTCCTTTAAAAGTAAGGGAGTTAGTTGCTACTTTCCTTGCTTTATATTTGTATTTGTTCTTTTTAATAAGTGTTAATTATTTAAAAAAGTGTGAAAGATTTTAGCGAAAGAGTAATGAAATATTTTTGGAAAATAGAAGTTATATACGACTTATGAATGCGCTTAAATGACTTAGGATTATATGCCTGCAAAAAGGCAGTTTTTTTCTTTGTCAATTCGTGAGTGGAAAAAATGGATCGAAACATCACAATATTATGCAATAATCATCAAAGAGAGTTTTATTAAGCCAATAATGAAAAAATGGCAATTCCATCAAGGCTAGTCGCTGGTGACATTGAAAGGAATTACCCATGAAAGTAGGATACAATTTTGAGTTCTTACAAGATCTCAAGCAGCAGATCACGAAGGTTTGAAATTGACTCTAAAAGTGTTTCTCCACTGCCAGCATTCTATGCTCTTCTAGATATCGTCGAAATCTTTTTCAATGGCATGGCAAAACTAACTGATGGTTCAAAAGAGAATTGTATTATATTCATTCTCTAGCGACAGTTCAAATGCTATTTATCTAATTTAGTCTTAGTCATGTAGGAAATATGAGGTCTGAACATTGAATATTAGTTTTCAGCTTGACGGAATGTCTTCGTATCGATCATCTCATAAAATGTCTAAAAAGTGCTGTTCCGCTTTCAACTTGGTATAGTAGGTTTTATACGAACTCTTAGAACCTGAAAAAGCCTTCATTAGTGTAGCTAGAACGATAGATGTATATTTCCCTTTTTCGATATTAGTGCTGGTGTGTAGGTTATTTATTTGAATCTGGCATAATTGCGTCCAACGTGCAAGATCTAGAAATATTTGTCACTAGCAAAATTGTGTATTATACTGCCCGATTCACCGGATCTCGATTCGTGCGATTTCTTTGCTCAGAGTCTTTGGATGAATGAGGAGTAAGGACAAGATTCCGTTTTTCTGTTAGATCTGGAATTGTCAAGAAATACGAAACTATTCCACTAACAAAACAGCCGGATGTCACTGGTTATTGCGCATTTCAGATGCGTCTTGATATATCTAGGAATTTTTAAGAACATCTTTACATATTTATCATCTATGGTTCAACAATCAAAGCATCTGGTGTTGAAACGCCACTTTCTCAATAGTATTTTAAAATACAAAATTGCACAATTAGTTGAAACTAATACATATTCAATCAAAAAATATAATTATTATCGAATTTATTACTCTCTTAATAGTTATTCTTAAACATATTGACAGCACTTGTCAAAGTTACGATACAGAATTAAAAAAAAATACTTAATATGTTACGAAGAATATTCCAAGACAGAAATCGTTATCTATAATCAGTTTTCTTTTTTTTTTCACGTTTCTAATCATAATTCACAGAAATGTTAGGTTTTTTGCTATATTATTATTCTAGAAGATATTTATATGAATTTTCACATTGTGAGATTGAAAAAAAAATAAAGTCAAATGAATCAGTTTTATACAAATTATTGTATGTGCAAAATAAAATATTTATATAATATAAAAAGAAATAGAAGTGAACATCCTGATTCGAGTTAATGTCATAGGAAAGTTATTTTATCTCGATTTTAGCATTTGAAAAGGTACGCGATGATATATGTTGAGTGGAAAAATTAAATTAATTTCGCTTTAATTAGAAAAGACTTCTGAGTTATTGTGTTAATAGATAAAAATGTTTCAGCACAATAGACAAAAATTTGTTTTTTCAAACTCGGGAGGTCACCAAAATTTCAAATTGAATACAGTACATATAAGTACATAAACGAATACAGTACAAATTGAATACAGTACATTAATGAATACAGTAATTAAATACAAATTGAATACAGTACATCAATGAATACAGTAATTAAATACAAATTGAATACAGTACATCAACGAATACAGTAATTAAATACAAATTGAATACAGTACATCAACGAATACAGTACATATAACAATAAAAATATATACCAAAATGGTTTCATTAAAAAAAATTCTTGTTTATTAAGACAATACAAGTATCATTTTTGTGAGAGAATATTTTCGATAAATGAAAAAAAAAAAATCCGAAAACTATTTTACTTTCTAATTAGCAAATTCAAATTTCAGAAATAATTACGATGATCTTCATTGGAATTTCATCAAAATCGGACAAAAAAAATCTTTCTATAAGGGACGTGCAAACATTCAACTTTACAGCAGTATTCATTTTTTTATTTATATATGTAGTGAGTTATTATAAAGATTAAAAATCCATCTGCATTCATATTTCATATATATGCCAACTATGACGAATCTAAAAATTTCAAGATCCTCGCCTCTACTTGTAAGAGCATTTTTCAACCCCTTTCGTTTTTTCCTGAGCAGCCTTTTGCATCTTCAGAGCGTAAAACTCTTGCAAATTGTCCGGAAAGCCTGGCCTAGTATAATAATTTTCTTTTCGAGCAGACACTTTGAGAGCTTCACTTGGAAGGCCCGTTTCGAAGAGGATGCAATTTAAAGGGATGTAACTTTACTAAATGTATCCATTCCTTTTGAAGTAAATGCCAGAGTTGGGAGGGGGGAGATAAGATATTTTTCAATGCAGAATGCGTTCTGAAAAAACGTCCTTCCGAACTTATAAGATGCATACGATGTAAGCGTGTAATAGGTCCGGATAATGCTCTGGCTGCCTTTCCCATTCATAATTAATATGGTGATATATTTATATTTCATAGCGATAAGAATTAATTACTGTAGTTTCATTTAAAGTATATATTCGAAAATTACACATAAAACTACAGGTTTAGATGGTATGTCAGTAGAATTTATTTTGTTTCAAGATTTATTCATATTTCTCAGAAAATAGGTTATGCCGGCTGATATATTCATTTTGATGAAATTATTTGCCGGTGATAGTGTATGATGTTATACGTAGTAGTTATAAATTATAGGTAGATGTTTTGTAGTTGAAAGTAGATGCTTTTTTATATTTAGCTGAATGGTTGGTAATGAAAACTAGTGGGAATTACAATTATTTAGTGTGAATATGTAAATATAGCAAATTTAAAACGCTTGCTAAATAAAATACTTTAATTTTTTATCGCATTCTCCTATGTCATATGTATTATTTAAAGCGGTATGTTTTCCTATTCCCCTTATATTTTTTATACGGAATGATCTAAACAATGATTTTTAAAAATAATAAAAGAATGCTATAAGTAGTAGTTGTAATAAATTATTTGTAGTATGCAGATGTTTTGTAGATGAATGTAGATGCTTTTCATTTTACTGAATGGTTGGAAAAGGCAAAAATATTCTGAGCATGCAAACGTTGTGGGAATTATAATTTAGTTTGAATGTGTAAATATTACAAATTTAAAGCATTTCTTATATAAAATTAATAATTTAATATTTTATAAGATGCTCTTGTTGTATGCTTGTTATTAAGAGCGGTGCTCTTTCAAATAGCATTTTTTTTATCAAATAGCATTTTATAGCAGTTATCTAAAGTCTAATTTTAAAAATACCCATGTTTAAAAATGAAGACCTTAAATACCGATGTTTTAAAATAAATATCGTAAATATTTACATTCTTTCCATTATTTCAACACACATTTTCCAGACTTTTGAAAATATTTCTTATAGCAAATTTTATACACATAGAGGATCATTCTCTGATTTTATTAATCATTCACATTTTTGAAATGATTTTACTGTATCCATTAAATCCATCTGGTATTAAACAATTTACCACCCAATTTAAAATATGCAACGGAAAAAAATAAATAAGAAAATCTGCAATACCAGGCACGTTGATCTGAGGGATCAAAATTTTGATTTTTCAAAGTTTGTTTAAGAATACTACTGTCTGTGAAGCCTACCTAGTTTCCCATGAAGACAATTTCTCAGGCCTATAACGCAAAAAATCATTTTCAAGTGATTAGAAAAAAGAATGCAAATGAATAACAAGATTTCGAGTGTAACAAAGTATTAAAGATTAATTACTTTTTACTGCACCAAACTTAATTTGTAAACATTTATAAAATTCGTTCATCACAAATTTCCAGGCTCCTTAATTGAAATTGCACTCATGTTGGATTCAATCTTACTTTTCTATATTTGTATTTGATTATATTTCTAAAAAGTGAAGAATTAACTCACATTAATCTACACGTGTGAACAATTATATATATATATTAATGTAATTTGGAAACCTGTTTAAATATTTATCTAGTGTTTTTTATTTTGTAATTTCGAAATATATGTAAAATAAAAGAAATTAAATTTCGTTACCTCGTGGTCGGTGATCTGCTCATAATAATTGCAAAATAACCAAAAATAAGAAAAGATTTAATTAAAAAGTTATAATGATAAACCTGACAGGCAACAAATAAAGTACCAAATTTAGAATTTTTCTTAATAGAATTGTTATTATAATTGAAATAATGTACATTAAAAAAAATTAAAGTACATTTTTTGAAAGTTTGAAAATATATGCTCTATCAAATGTAGATCTACAAAGGCATGAAATACTGACTGAAATATTCTAATGAAATTTTTATTTTCAATAACATTCGTAATACTCATGATTTTTTAATGAAATTTAAGAGATTTCTTATTGCTTTCAGAGCCCAATATTCTCATATTTTTATTTTTATTTAACAGTATTTTTATACAAAAATTGTCATTCACTTGTAGCACGTTTGTGGAATAGTGTTTAATAAAATAGTTATTAGTTTTTTATTATTTAATACATTTTAAAACATCATTATAATTATTATAAAATCTTGCAATTCAGTTTTTTTTTGGAATTTTTAAACATGCAGTAATTTACTCATATAAAATCAAAATTTAACTCAAACCAAATATTTAATTATCAAGTATACTCTAAATATATTAATATAATTTTTTTAATATGCGGAATGCACAATTGCAAAGAAATTGAGATCTCTAACCATTTAAGAAGATCGAAAAATTGATTGCCAAATCCTATTTTTTGAAACAAGAAATATTGATTTAAATTATAATTTTTACACGCTAAAAGGTTAAAAGGAAGAAATGTGAGAGTAATTCAAATTCAAATTATGAGAGAATTTTATATTTTATTTACCTATTAAATCAAAATTTATATAAATACAATAGTTTACGGATTAGGTTAATATTGGTTGGCAATTTTAATTAATAAGTATTCAGACGTAAAAAAACAAAATATGTGACATTATTCTTCAGATATTAATAATAAATATTATAGTTATTGACGGTATATTAGGGTACTGTTGAAATATTACGCACATGGTATGATGTAAACATGTTGGAAGAATTGTTATTACAAGACAGAAAAAAAATATTGATGGGAAGTAGAGTACTGTTTGCTTAACGACATATCATAGCCTCAGAAAAATATCATTGATTGTTATTAATTAGCTATTATTCGTTCTTGAGTAATAGCTAATATTAATTAACGAAATAATTTAACTAATGGGATATTAATAATAATTTCTGCTATAATGTGCGGTAAAAATTTTAATTGCATATATATTATTAATATTGTCTTATTGTTTTTTAATCGTGTTTTAAAAAAATTTCATTCTTAAATATTTGCTTTTAATTCAAATTTTATTTGAAGATGCAAATTAGTTATAATATATACTAAATTTTAATTTAGAGTTGAAATTGACTTTTGAATTCAGACTTGATTATGTTTTCGTTCGAAAGAGGAACAAAGTATCTAGCCATCATTTATCATAAAAACCGCGCATTCACTTAAAGACATCTGTGATTGAATTACAAATGACTCAAAGAATCAGTTTTCGATCGTAATGGGGGAATTTAGATGAATGAAGAATTTTTGTTTTAGAATAAATTTACAATTCTTAGAACTCCAATTGCAACTTCAAACAAACCATTTATACCGCATGTGTTATTTATCACTTGACTAAATGAATGTATAATATTTTATAAACTTAAACATACTTTTGCTAGTATTATATTACTAATTTTAAACTAGTATGCCATATTCTGTAAGATCTTTTGCTATAAATGCAATGTTACATTGAATAGTTGATTTTCCCTTTATTCTATAGTTGAGTGATTTAACGAATTACCATTGGGACATTAAAGGAAATTTGAAACGACTTCTAACAAAATGAAAATGAATATGAAAGAATTGAAATTTATTATGATGTTTAAACCAACTAGTTATTGTGTATAAAAACATATGCTAAGCGCAAATAAATGAGGAGATTAAAAATAAAATATCAGCTGAAAAAACTACTTCATTTTTTTTAAAGCAGAAAGTTTGAATAGTTAATTCTTTTGAATTATTTATCCAGTCGAACTGTACTTTGAAAGAAAGCAGTAAAAATTAAATCTGAAGAAGAAATCTTACCTAGTGGTGATTGATTTACGAAAAAGGTAAATAAGTAGAGTTCATAAGCACAAAAATAATCGTAAATGCGAACTTGACATTTAATTTTCATCGTGTTTCCTAAAAATGATGTTTATGATACAAGGTGAATTCGAAAAATAATACTTTTAGAATGATTAATTTTCTTTTTTCGGATTCCGACTGATAGAGTAGAAGTTTTAGGTGTTTTTTTATTATCTCTTTTATTTCGATAATGATAACTGTTTTCAAAAAAATGATGATAATACTGAAATTTCTACTAGTTATTTACTTCTATTTAACATGAACTTATGTTAAATTATAATAATTTTGCTTGAGTAATTAAAAAACGAAAACTATTTTTCTTAATTTTACTTTTTATAAAACTATACTCCTGAAATGTAAGATAACTTCCAACAGTTTATTTTATAGATTAATTCGATATCTGCAATTTTTTAAATTAAATATGTCCATTTGCTTTTTATTTGAATGGTGTTCAAACTTCTATTTTTTCCTTCTAATCTGGCAGTATAGCGGATTGTAAAATTTATATTTCTGTTTTAGATAATCTAATAAAATTGCTCTTAAGTATTTTTTTTTCTTTATATATTTGTAGTTTTCATTACAATTTGACTAGATTAAATTTTGCAGAACATTCTTAATACTGTTACGAAATTTTCTTTACCGGGGTTCGTTTGGATAGTGGTAGTGATATGGTGTAAAGAACGCTCAATCAGCAGGCAGAAGTAGAATAAAAACAACGACGTTTATTTACACGAAGACACACAGGACAGCACGAAAGCGACAACTATATACAGCACAGAAGACCCGAGACGTGTAGCATACAACAGCATACACAGCAGCATACAACCTGAATCTACTGCAGACAGTAGCGCACAGCTCAGTTCAGCACGAGCTTGACTCCGTCGCTGCTCACCGTCGTTTCCGCCTTCTCCGCTCCGTCTTCGGACTACTCCGTCGTCTCGACTACTGGCTTCGTCGTCGTACTCCACTCGGACTTGACTTTCTGGCAGCCGCAGCCCCTTTTATAGGTCTCAGGAGGCGGGGCTAGAAGCCTCTCAACCAATCAGGAACGTTCGAGGCGTATCTCGGCTCCTACTGGACGGATCGGGAAATTTCTCGAAGTTTCGGGTATAATCTATTTTGGCGCCAAAGTCGCCAAATAGTCGCCAAGTTTGTCGCCAAGCTCCGGGACCTCCGACGCGCTAATCCCATTCATATGACTGTAAAACTTTCTTTCTATTGATGGAACAAACTATGCTGGGAAGCCGAATTGCAAGTTTGTAACAATACTTTAAGTATAACTACCCCAAATATTATGCATTGATTAATATGTCTTCAATGCTTATTCTATCAGATTTCCGTTAATTTTAATGCACATGGATTTCTGGTTCTTAAATCATCGCCCATACAAATATAAAGAATCATGAGAAAATCTATAAATATATTCGGCATTTGGGAACTACTCAAAGTAGCCTCGTCCTTTTCAAGTGTTAAAAATAGCCTCGTGTTATTTGGAGAGGATCAAAGCTAATCTAATGTTTAAATTAGTTTGATTTTATGACTGCAGTGGCTTATTTTTAGAAGTTAAGATCAAATCAATCAGTCCATTTTTCTCTGTACAATGGAAGGATTCATTTACTTCCATGCTTGAAAGTAAAATATTTTCAATTGTTTAATCAAATACTCCAAACCTTATCTTAAGAGCATGTTTTCTTTTTTTAAAACTCTTACAGAAATAAACACCCAAGAGAATCATTAATTATTTGAAGACGACATAAAAAGTAAGAAAATGATCTTTATTTTCATTGCCCCAGGTTATATTTGAGACCTTTATGATTTCAAATCTGATAAAAGCTCTTCCTGGGACCGTCTATTCGATAATTAAAAATTGTAATCAAAGATACTTGCAATAGGGGGGAAATTTATCAGCATAGACGAGGCGTATGCTATTCTTTTCTAGAAATAATAGCAGCAGGATCTTCTTTAATCGTATAAAGTAATTATAATTAGTATCTCTCCTTGTAGAAACATCTTCACCTCGGGGTTTTTAATTCTGTCAATTTTAGTTGGGCTAATTTAAAATTTAACTAGGGAGAAATTAAGTCTTTACTAGTGATCTCTTAAATTATAAATTTTCATAAAACTCTGCGAACAATTTTCGCAAATTTTATCCCAAGTTAAATAACAGTTTCATTGAATATGGTTATTTTACTTTTTTAAATAATATATTTTTATATATGGATTCTTCAATTATTAAACTAATTGAATTAATTACATTTCAATATTTACTGTTGTTATCTTTTAACTTACAAAATTTATATTGTAATTACATAATGGCAAAGGAATTAAGATCAGAGTTTACATTTGTAAAATTAATAACTTAGAAGAATAACTAACCGTGTCGTATGTAACAGATATAATATATATTAAACAATATGAAATGCTTAAATCTGTTTAGTAAAACATTAATATATTTTATCTATTTCTACTGGTCTTCTATAAATATTGTTTTTAATTCGAAAATATATGTTTAATAGACTATTAATTTGAAAAATATTTAGCAAATTTTTTTTGGCTTCGTTCTGAAAAATGGGTAACATATTTTTATATTTCGCTTTTATAGCATTGTTTTAGAAAAGAATTCTGAATGCTTTTTTTTTCTCAATTCTCTTGTATCTACTTTATAAAGTATTAATATTTATGGATCTTTATTACAGAATTTTTAATGTGAAACACATGGATGTTTCCGTGGCTTTTAAATTTCGATATTAAGAGCTCAACCTTGTTTTTCAGAATTGAAAAACGAGTACATATTTCAAACTTATTACCACAATAAGTGAATCAAAATACTAAAAATAATTCAAAATACATTTTGACCATATTAACGAAATTGTCTTGTAATCTTATAGCAATATAAAATTTTTAAATAGTATTTGCATATTAATATATTATACAATATAAAATTTTTAAATAGTATTTGCATATTAATATATTATACACCTTTTGGCGATGAACAGTTTTAAAATATATTCAATTCTAATATTTTTAATATAAAAATTTTGTATTGTAAATTTAAATGCAAAACGCTCTTTTATCATCTGAAACTTGAAAAAAAAATTAAAATGAGAATACGAGTTGAACCAAACGATTTTTTTATAATAACCAGCTAAAACGCTGTTCATGATATAAATTATACATTATCTGATGATGCCTTTTTTTTATTATTCTGTCATAAATCTGTAAATATAAACTGGCAAAAATACTTTATTTGTATTTGTGTACGTTCAGTAATAAACAATACTGTTTTAATATTGTATATATAGTCTTTTAAATGCAATAAAACTTTAAAGGTAGAATGGTTCAAAATTTCACTATTGTCTAGCAATAGAGTATCTACTAATTTTCTTATTTCAAAACCATTTGAGTATTTAAACGTATTTCTCAATTTTTGAAAAGAATGAATTGAAATTCAAGGAAATGGTATCACAGAAAAGATAGAATTTAAAACGGTGCAAAGAAGCTTCTTGTATGATTTTTTTTTTGCCAAAGTTATTGCGGAAAACCCTTACAGTTTGACTAACTTTGAGTAAATATATTGTTTAATCTAACTTATGCACATTGAAAATAATTCTTTATTCTTTTTCTTGTCTTAAGTAATAAGTGTGCAAAGTTTGCGAGAATTCGATCCAATATTTAAGTAGATATGAAACATACTTATAGGGTGATTATAAATAAAATGATTCTCTTATATAGAACTCTTTATTATTGAAATATTTTGTAAAAATTTGATTTATGTATTACGTAGGACATGAGGAAAGAAACTGCAAAAATGAGTTTAAATTTTGATCGCTAGATGGCACGTTTCAAGCAAAGCAGAAAAAAAATTATAGGTATGTCTAATAAAAACGGTAAAATAATGTCCGTAATCCATAGTGAAGCCATTCTTCTTGATACTTTTAGAGAAGAAAGATAGAACTTTATTTGCCAAGCTGTTTTGTCACAATTATAATAATGGTTTAACTGCATTGTGGGAATATGGGCGCTTGAGAGATTTGTAAATTAGACCTAAGTTGAAAAAGGGATTGAGAAAGATTATTCAATTTGAGGAGACTATAGAGTTGGATATGCTGCGGGGAAAAAGGCGGAAACGGAATTTAAATAAAAATATGAAAAGTAGTCGCTAATACTGCAATGGAAAGAGCGTCTTGTTTCCAGTGTTCTTCGACAATTGCCCAAGAGATGTCATATGATTTGTCTCTTTCTTGTTCTGCGGTACAAAAGACCTTGCTATTCTTTTAAAGTTGTATCCACACAAGTTCATATGGGGCAAAAGTTGCACCCACAATACACTGGAATTATTTTTTTTTACCAGTTCCTGGCCCAAAGTGTCGGTGATAATGCATGGTCTTGGAACATTTTGTATTTAAATGAAGCGTATTTTACTCAAAATTGTGGCGTATATGATGTAGTGCATGTATTAATTTTGTGAATGAATAATTTCTGTAATCTGATTAAGTTACTGCAATGTATGGTTTTATTGCTGATTTCATTCTTGGGTCATTTTTCCTTAAGGAGAACACTTCTGAAGGGTGTAAAAGTGGTTTTATCATTGGTGACCATTATTGTGAAATTCTACAGCAGTAAGTCATTCTTCCTTTGCAAGAACTCAAAAGCTGAAGAAAAACCATCTTACTACAAAACGGGGTGACACCTTATATTGTTTGGCAAGCGAAAAAATTTTACCTGCTCGCTGTAGAAATGATCGAATAATTTTGTGACATTTTTTTGACTACTTCCTCGCTTTCTAAATTTGAATCCTTGTGTTATTTGTTTATATTGATTCTTGAGCATGATTCTGTATACGGAGAAAATCTGAATTGAAAAGAAGATTTATATTCAGTGTTGTTGCAATACTTCATAAAACACTTCACACTGCTGTTGAGCATCCTACAACACGCTTTGAGCACGTGATTGATCCAAATGGAATTGCATTCAGCAAATGATGCAATTAAACATGTTTGTTTTGTTTCAAACTTGCATTTTTTAATTCTTTATACGCTACATTTTTATTGATGGTAAGAGTTTAATTATTAATTCTTATTTCAAACTTTTATTCATGGTTCATTTAAAGAATATGCCAGGTATTAACGAAATGCGTCGGCTAGAATGGTTTCTACATATAATTATAACAGGGATGTTATAATAATATTATTAATTATAACATCCCTGTACTAAATACATATATATTCCTAATGACATTTATTTAAATTGCGATAAGATTTTTTCTAAACTGAGATACTTTCTTACGTTCCAAGATAATTTTCTTATTTTTAAGCTAGCTCCTGAATTACAAAATGATTTTAACATCTTGTATAATCACGACATTTCTTAAAGGATATAAAAATATAATATGCAAATTTGAAACATCGCAGCAATGCAAACATTTTCTCTCTCGACATACCATAGTCATTATACGCAATTCGCCTTCAAACACATTTAAATCCTGATTAAATTGCCTCGCAATAATTGTTGACATAAAGAGTGCAAGAAAGTACGATAAAGCTTTTTTTAGACTGCTGCTGATAAGCTCCTTTTTAACACCGTCTTTAAGAAGGTGATTAACATTTATGAAGAAACTATTGGAGGGAATTTGGATGACTAAATTCCTGCAATAAAAGGTTTCAGGACTTTTCAGCATAGAAGAAGAATTAAAGATACAGTTTATTTTAAAATTCGAACTAATTCCCCGCTTTTTAAAAATACAAATTCGAATAATATAAGAATTGTTATACGGTAACATGCTTTAAGCGTACAGATTATTTCAAATTTTCATCAGTAATAAAATCGTTTCTTTTTTTAAAAAGTTGTCGGAAATGCTTGAAGTTTTATTATTGATAATCAATTTAATATTATTTGTTTTAAAGTTGCCTAAAATTTGTTTTGAAGTTTCAAAACAGCTATGTAGACTGCCCTCGTAATATGTATAATTTCATTCATTTAAGTTCAATTAACTGGAGAATATCTGAACAGCGACTGAAATTAAACATGCAGTTCACAATTTTCAACCTGATCAGACGACGGGAATCATGCACCTGAACTATACAGAGTGTCTACTACATCCCTAATAATCCTGTTTAATTACTGAATGATAGCATCTATAATCGTTAAAATGTTGTCTAGGTCTAGTAAAACAACTATATTTTACTTGATGAGACCACATATAACGCTACCTGGCATTAAACTGGAATTAATATTTCTACCTCGAAACCGGTTCGAGACCAGGATGGGAATCTCTGTTACAATGTTTTTTACGATGTTTATTATAATAAGAGTGTTTATGGTTCACTAGAAGAAGGCACTTGGTGCATAATAACGTTAAAAACTAGATACTTAAAATGCCCAATTACTTGTTTGTGTTTTTCGAAATTGTGACGTCATAGTACATGTTAAAACTATAAAACCAATTATTTACTACAAGATGCATCTATTTTCGTTGTTTAAGCTGTCCTCTGACATTTACAACACAGACTACTGTTTGTATTTAAATTTTCTCTCGTATCAGTGGGCTAAAAACATCATCGCAATTCCTAAAGTGTTGGCGGAAATATCATTTATGCTTCCTTTTGAAATATTTCGATGGAAAAAAATGTAGAATGAAATCAACTTTTGCCGGGGAAAAAAATCATATTTTTTCTATGCCTAGTGGCATAACCATTTTGGAAAATAAACAAATGTGTATGTTTAACGTTCTACTCTTTAAATTAATGTGCATAAGGTGCCTTCTTGCACATTATCGATTACGTTCGGCAACTGAAACTGACATTTCTGTCTTGTCCTATTTTCTATATGGAAACGCTAACTCCAAAGTTTTCCACCAGGTGGTGCTGGAAGTTGCATCTTTATGTGGAGTTATAGTCGATTAACAAGATACTTGTTTCAAGACTAGATCCTGTCGATCAGATATGAAAGATATTAAAGTTTTAAGCGGGCACCTTATCACTTTATATAACAATGTAGTATGAGACTTAAAATGAAATTATTGGTTTGGACTGAAGTAATTCCAGAAAGCTAGACTAAATAAACCTACGAATGAATGTTATGATAGAGAAGGCATAAAAAGATTTACATGCAGTGAATCCATATTTTCCCCTTTTGCTTTTATTCAAATTGAGAAATAGCTACGAATTTATTGAGTTTCTCTTGTATTAATTGAATATAGTGAGATTAATATCCCCTTTTGAAGCTTATGGAAACTATTTTGGTATGGATCAATTAATTTCGAATGAAGGTTAGTTAAAAAGGATATAATCTTTTATGAACTTCCATCTCTAAAATTTCGCACCACTCTAACGCTCTGATATTGGAACATGTAGATCAAACCCATGTGCATATTAAAAAAATAATTTTAAACAAAATATTTATTTAGATAAATTTTTTAGATTGCTTGCTTAAATTTCCGAAAAAACATTTTTTTCTTTTGAAAATTGGAATAACAATGAGATTTCAATTAGTTTAAAAAATTTCTACAAAATATTTTTTTTTTTTTGCTTTACAACTTTTATGTAATTTTTAAAATCAAATACGTTGTTTTCAGTCGTTCAAATAAATAAGAAAAATTGAAAATCTCCTTATTTTATTTCTCTTTTTCCCGTTTTCAAACCATAGCTCATATACCTAGAGGAAAGAGGATATTTATTCTAGACTCTAACAGAAGAGATCAAATTTATGAAATCTCAGCTATAAATATTTCCAGTTTAACTGTCTGGTCACTGACCTATACCCAGACAACTCTGATAAAGTGTTTTCGAACCCCCTTCCACTGAACATGGGGCGTATATAAGATGCCAGGGATATTTGAGATTTCATTTATAATAATAAAGTTCTATGAAAAAAATTGCGAAGAAATACTTAATAGTTCAAGGTTATTGTACAAGTGAGAAATAGTTCATTTATCTAGTCTAGTATCACGGGGGGGGGGGTATCATTATTTTCGACTTAAAAAAATTGCTCTAAACTAGAATGTTGTTAAAATATTGCCCTCAGGGCACTTACAAATTTTTAATGTAACAACTAGCCTAATACTTAAATGTATTTAAATTCATGATAACAATGGCTTTGCATTACAAAGTATAAATCAGTTACTTTATAATCAAATCTAAATGCTTATTAATAAAATATGCTTAATATACGACATGCTTTTAAATAAAAATGATTTAGATTTATAAGTATAAAATTTATAAATTTATTTATAAATTACAGCCATAAGTACAGTTGAAATTTATAAGTAAACTTATAATTGTCTCATGAAATACTGCGAACATTATCCTTGAGTGTCTTATTTTCTTAAAATTGATATAGAAATAAACACTGGGGAAAATCATATGATATATGAAGATGAAATCAGAAATAAGAAATGATGATTAATTTCATTGCTACTAGAAAAGTTGAAATATAGCAAAATTTAGAAAAATTTGTCATCCAGTATCCTTTAGAGCTATTATAAAACTCATTTTCTTACTATGAAAATAACTCAGCAGGGAAGCAATATTATAAATTCGTAACAATATATTTCATTGTTGAAATAAAGTAAATAATATATTCGTTGTTGTTACTAATGTTTCATCCTGGGCATTTTTAACGATAAAAATATGAATATTCAACTGTTTTAACCAATTTTGCATAATTTCAGTATAAGACATCATTTTAATAAAAAAAATTAAATCTTTCTTAATAATTACAATTAAGTTTTGACTTCGGAAACAATTTGTGTTGAAAGTGTTTTAATGCATCTCGTTTTAAACAAAGCTATTTTTTCTTGCATAAAAATGTAGATAGAACGTTAGGGAAATGCATAGTATAAAAGAAATAAGAAATTATGTAAAATAAGGATCAAAATATTAAAAATATTTTTAACAACCATTAAATATCGCAAAAATGCAACTGATTGCCAAAAACTGCATTAAAAATTGTTATGTTCAGATGATTTAGTGCCAGTTATGTATTTAGTGTCATAATAATAAATTTTTAATTTTATATTTTTACATAAATATATTTTTAATTCGAAAAACCATATATATATAAATAATATAATTTTAAGTCAACTTGACTTCTTTCAAAAGAAATTAGCTTTGACTAAATTCTATTTTAAAGGATAGTGCAAGACAATTCTAGAATTCCAGTTGTTTGAAAACCCACTAGGGATATTTCCCATATATCCCTCATTTCTTGCATTCTTCATAACAGAGATAGCTTCTATCATTCCCTTGCATAAAAATTCTGGATCACAGGAAAGATCGTTTCAGATTTGTATTACAAAAGAATCGGAAATCTTAACAAAGCGCGAAGATTACAACATAAGTGTAGTACCCCTTCCTACTAATCTTTGTGTGTAAAATGATTGTGCATGAGCGTTTTGTGCTACATAGTGTAGAGAAGAAAACCGAGTATGCGTTTTGGATAACTTCTTTTCAGTCGATTGGAACTGAAATTTGATTCTGAACCACAATTTCAGTATCAAGATCATATCCCGTAAATTTATTATAAAGAGCTACAATTTCAGTAAAAAGCTCTCATAACAAATTTATTATACAGAACTACAACTTTACTAACAAGATTCCATTACAAATTTATCTAAGTACTTGATTTTTGCATAATTACACTGATATGCACTAACAGATCATCAGATCTTTGAAGAACACGATTCAAAATATAATACTGATCTAAGTTCGATATGCCAAATTTTATTGGCCTGGTGGTAAGGTCTCGGCTTCAGAACCGGAGGCTTTCAGGTACGAGGTTCAGGTTCAGGTTCCCGATTCCATGGAAAGAACTGTCGTGTAAGTGGGTCTGGCGCACGTTAAACCGTCCGGGCCAAACGTCCTCCCGCTGGTGTGATGTGATGCGGAGAGGGGGTTGCCAGCTCAGGCGTCGTCCTCGTCATTTGACCGCGGTTCAAGATTACGAGGTCCGTCCCAAAATAGCCCTAGTGTTGCTTTAGAACGGGACGTTAATATAACTAAACTAAACATATTTTATTTATCTAACTCTTTAGCTTTCATTCAGTTGTAGGTTCGAAGTGCGGAAATTTATCAAACTCTTAACGTTAATTTCTTTCAAGTATTACAGTAGATTAATTTTGTATTGGTTTTCCTACCAGAAAATAATTAACGAATTTACTGTCATACTTAAAAAAAACTTTATATTGGATAAATCGCATTGCTTTTTATTGTTGCCTTCTCTACTATCCTGGTTATCTGTATTTATACGACTTTGTCTCAATATACAGTTAAGAATAAATATATTTATGCATGATAATCTCAATTTGCAAATTTAATAAAGAAAAACTAATCTATGTGAATATAACGTATTGGGAATCAAAAATAACGATTAAAAGTTAGGATTCAAATCACTTAAATGTTCAACCCTAGAAAAAGAAATCGATTATTTCTATATACGCATATTTTCAGCCTTTCAAAGTTTGCATTAGACATGCAATAAACAATATGATATGAGTTATTGTAATAATTTAATATTATTCGTATTTCAAAAGGGCTCATACTCGTATTCACTCATAACTATACTGACTTTAAATATTCAACTTTTTTATTTTTATTTCTGAATGGTTGTCATTTGCTTCGCTTTATTTTAATATCTCTGCAAAATTGGAATATTGATTTATAAACACCCTATATTTTATATTTGAATAATCACGGTTTTAAAATTCCAACATAAGAACATAACCGTCTTTCTGAAAAAAGAATCATGAAGATTTTTAACCTTGTAATCTATGCAACAAAAAATAGTTTAATGTACTTTTCAACGACATTAAAAATACTGAATTTTCAGTAATAATGCATTTTTTAAAAATTACAATATTTACATATTTTTTATTATACAGGTGATGATTTCTTAACTCAGATACTTAACATTCCTCAAAAATGTTTTCCTCATTCCTTTGCTGAAATTTTATTTTAAGAAATTCAAAATCATTTTAATAGTTTTTTTAAATAAGAACATTTAAAAGCTGATTTCCTGGAAGGATATAAAACTATTTTAAACAAATTCCGTTACACCACTCCATTAAAACAAATATTTCAGCAATGCAAACATTTTCTCTTCAACCATGCCATACTCATTATATTGAGTGAAATTCATCTTCAAATAGATTTAAATCCTGATTAAATTGCGGCCCGGTAATTGTTGATATAAAGAGTGCAGGAAAGTATGATAAGGCCTTTTTACACTGCTGTTGATAATCTCCTGATAATAACGTCTTTAGAAGGAGCTTAGCGTTTATGAAACAAGTGAAGAAACCATTAGAGGGAATAAATTCCGACAGTAAATATGTTTCAGAATTTTTGGGCATAGAATAAACCGTTTTCGATGGGTGCACATCATTAGTTCATATCCTCAAGTGTGAAACAATTCCCAGTTTTTGAAATTAAAGATCTCTGAATTCTTGTGTTATTTTTGTATCTTCAAGCTGTGGTCGTATTAATTTTGAAATATGCATAAAAAGTTTGTTTTCTATGAGATGTTCAGAAATGCACTGAAGGGTTTGTTTCTCGACAGTAACTACAATACTTAGTTATATACTTTTTCTAATGTTAGTTTTGAAAATGAATTTGGGGTTGTTTTGTAATTTATATAATTTCATTCTCCAGACTACTAAATCCTTGAACTTGAATTTCATTTTGGAAATTTTACAATAACGCATCATTTAATTTCAGCTACCCACTTTCATGTTTTAATTTTAAGATATTCAAATTTTGTGCATATTGTTATGAATCTGCAATGATAATTTAGATCAGAATTAGTTTCATCATAGGAAAGATAGTTTTATGGACTGTTGAAAGCTGATAGGACGCCTTATTAATGGCTCCTGTGCTTGACGACAAACTTGGCGACCGTTTGATGACGAATTTGGTGATAAATTTGAGGATACTAGAATCTTCAGGAATTTCAGGACTGATAGGAAGCGAATTGTGCTTGATTGTTCGAGAATCTTCTGTGCTTTTTTCTGGAAGCTATAAAAGCTGGCATTTCAAGCCGCAGACAGTTTTGTAGCTAGTGTGTGCCTAGTAGACGACGAATTAGTTGGATCTGTCCAGCGAAGCGGAAGCGTTGAGTGGAGCTCAAACGATTAGTAAATTGTGAATTGAGTTGAACGCCGAGTCTTGGAAACAAGTATTGTGGCAGCATCGAGTCGTGTGTTGAATTGCCAGTCATATAGTTGTGAATCGGAAGTTTGGTACAGCAAAAACGAGGAGAATAATCTCGAGACTGTGCAGAGACTACTGACTGCGGAAGTCGCTATTCCCAAAGCTGTGCAGAAGGGCCAGTGACTGGGGAAGTAACTAATTCCAAGGCTGTGCAGAAGGACCAGTGACTGTGGAAGTCACTAATCCAGAAACTGTTCAGAAGGACCAGTGACTGTGGAAGTCACTAATCCAGAAACTGTTCAGAAGGACCAGTGACTGTGGAAGTCACTAATCCCGAGACTGTGCAAGTCAGAAAAGATCAGTCGTGCAGTCCCTCTTCTCTTTCTCTGAAAATCTGCACTGCAAACTAAACTACTAACTCCGAGATATCTTAGTTTCACATTCTGAAAAAAAAAACAGATTCCTTAACGAATGCAACTGACTTTCATCTCCTGAAAAAAGATGCAGAACCCCAAGGAGTATCACATCCATGGTCTCAGGTCAGTTAATAAAAACATTTGCAGACGATCTGTCCTGCACAACCGAATTCTTATTATAATTCTACCTATAGACTCAGTAACCTATAACCTATAAACTCAGTAAGTAGACACATTTCGCCAATTGTTTAATTTTTCCACTTAACAGGCATAGCGAGTTAATCATAATTCTTTATATTTATTGTGCATGTATAATTCAAAATAGTACTTTCATTTGGCTTGAGAAGATTTAATTCATTACGGTTGGTTAACATTATTAAGAGCGCTATTAACACATCTTAGGTAAGAAGAGCTCGTCAAAAGCCTCATGTTAATACTGAGACTCATATTATGATACTCATATACACACTTTGGAATTAAACAACTAAAAGTATACATAACAGGTAGCAAAATGGATCTGGAAGCCACTTTTCTTCCAACTTTGTAGAAATCGGTGTGAAATGAATTCAAATAAAGACACTTAAATTTAATTTGCAAGTGAATAATCTAATGGAGCTGATCAAATTTTTCTCTTTTCCTAATCTGGACTCATATTTATTTACTCTCGTTACATTCAGACTAATAAAATAGAAACACTTCTCGTAAAACTAATAAGAAAAGTATTCTAGGACAAAACGACACGAAAATTGCACCCTAAAATGAAAACTGCGCTAAGCACCAAAAATAAAATAGCCGTGCGAGCCGTTTACTGGTCAATAAAGTTAATGTTATGGACAGACTTTATTGTCTATTTGCTCAGTTGCCTTGAAGTAATGGTCTAAGTAATTAAAACCGACACATTTCTCTGATCAACTTCAATTATGCTAGATAATAATTTTGAGATGTTGATTTTTTTAATTTCATAAACATGAAGATTTTTGTATTTTTTCTCTTTGAAAACTCATTTAAATGCTTTCAGCTGCATCAGCTTTAGGCTAAATTATATAAAAAATAGGAATATAAAAAGAGGCAGACATCATTAATAAAAAGTTGAAGAAAAATAAGATTGAATAAAGAAAAGAATTGGGAAGTGGAAGAGTTATTCATCATTAATGAAAAGAACTTCAAACGACAAGAAAAATTGATTAAAAGACTGTCTGTAAAATAAAAATAGTTTCCAGAAATCATAAACAGCAGTTTTTATTTTTTATTATGTCATCAGAAAAGTTTTGTTTTTTCTATTCTTTTAGTTTCTGTTTTGCTGATAATAATGTTCCATTTCGAACACACGACAGATGTTTCTTCCCTTTTAAGACCTTATGTTGAAATCTTATTATTAAGCGATCTTGAATATTGAATTTTATATTAACAAGTAAAAATTTTTAGCATAATAAAATACGTAAGACCCAATTTGAATGGTTCTTTGGGCATATTCTCAAAATTCAGGTTAATAATAAACATAGAAATAAATCAAATATGGAACCACATTTTCAAAAAATGGATGCTTTTTCCATTTTAAAATAGCTCAGATAGCTGTACATCACTAAATTATTTATTTTGACAAATTAACCCCTTAACCGGTTTGCCCATATGTCATGCGTCCATCCATTTATCATATTTTCTCAATGTGCAATTGTTAAATGTGCTTTGTGCAATTGTTAAAATGCTATCCAAAGTTATATAGAATAAATAAATATATCAAGTGTTCTGTATGAATTCTCAATTGAATCAAAACAGCAAACCTTCCAAAAATTGAAGACTTCATCTAATTTTATAGTAAAGAAAATAAATCTGTGAAGGGGTTAAATTAGAGGGTATAGTTTACCTCTAATTTAACTCCTTTATGAATTTTGAAAGAGAATATAACGTTTGTCAATTTCATTTTTTACTGTTACTCTGCATTTTTTTCAAAAATCATGCTCATTTGATTCCTTTATTTTGATTTAATCAATGAAAAACATTTTATTCAATATTTTAAATTTCATTTCTCATAACTCTTGAGAAGATCTCACTGCACTGTAATTCTATATTCATGATCAAAAATGAAATTTTCTAGATTTTTAATTTTTATAAATTTAGCGTTATGGTGTTAAATATTCATAGTTTTTATTAATTGGTTAATTATGCATATAATTAATCATAAACGCATGCATAAATCGTCTATAATGGAATTAAAATAATAAGAAAAATTTAAATTATAAAGATTAATAAATCTTCGGAATAAATTAATTAGATTAATAATTCCCTCAGATTAATAAATCTAATGGAAATTAATAAATAGCATAATGCATGTAAAATAAGACAATTTATAATGTAATGATATTATCGCATTTAAATAGTTAAATAGGAATAAATTATTATATAATCTGGAAACTTCTTTTAGAAAGAAATTTAAAAATGTAAATGATTTTTTAAGAACATCCCTCTTTCCAAACCTTTTTGTTAATTTTTTCAGAAAAAAAAAAAGAGATCCTTTTTCATTTGCCTGTAAAAGTAAATTAAAACAAAAGCAAATTGCATTAAGGTAATTCTTATTATTTCAAATTAACTCAAAATTAAATTAATTTGAAGCATTTCACATCGGTTAATTCCATGGATATTTCAAGCAACTAAAACTTACTTTTAAGAAGAAAAGAAAATCTCTTAACTGGTAGGAGATTCTCCCAAGGGTTTATCCCTATTTTAAGAAATGCAAATAAATAGTTTATAAGAGGATATCCTATCTACATCTACAATGCTTATGAAGGTTCATCGTTGAAACCTAAACCACTCAAGACAATTGGAGTTTCGTCGAAAATGTTTGAGAAAAAAAAATGTTTATGGTCTCAAAGACTCAGGTCGCATCAGTTAAGAGTTAATTAATACAACTGAAGTTGATGATATTTTTTTTGTTTGTGCCTTCAAGTGCATTGTTTCAAATGCCATCTGTCTAGAGAATATGTTAAAGAGAATAAATTGCTAAATTAATTCCAGACTTTAAAAAAATCTTGGTTGAGTAAATAATTTCTTTGACAAAAGCACTTAAATTTGTCTAAGTAGCTTTTTCGGATGCAGAAAACGGTAGGAAGTTTTATGGATTAGTTAATGCCAAAAATTAGTGGAAATTGATTTCGATCATTTTTAATAAATAAAGTGGTAAGAAAGAAATTATTAATAAAACAGACCAGAGTTTTAATAAAAGGATTCGGCTTATTTGTTAAATTATATTTTGCATTAAAAAAGTCGCGAGATGGTAGAGCATTCTTATTTGAATCAAATGTTTTTGATATATATTGATAGAGAAGCAGTTTTAATAAAAAAAAGAGAATATAATATTTTGCTGCTTATTATTTTCCAAAAATAAGTAATGAACATTTCAGGATATGCTGTGTGAAGTAGTAAAAAAAAATTATTTGCCGTTGGTCCAGGTGATGAAGAAATTAATTCTTATAAGAATTAAAGTCAAAGTATTTTCTCTTTGATTTTGAGAGTCCCATTGATGCATAACGTACGTTTTCAAGTAGTCAAGTTAAAGAAAATTCTTGTAACATGTAAAAAGATTTGAGTTTAACTTCAACATTGTATTGGTGTAAGAAAAATTGAATAAATCCGCAATTTATTAAAAAAAACTGGTTAAATATAAATATATACGGGAAAAGCATTGGTAGCATAAAAAAGGTAATTTAAAAAATTGACTTTTCAGTGATATCAACATCAAGACATCGTTTAATTTTCATTTAATTAAATTTCTAACGAAAATTTCAAAACTTGCTTGCATTGCACATTTCTAACATCTTAAGTATATATTTGTGACATTTCATAGCTCTACGTTAAACACACACACACACGCAAGAGTCTATATTTTGCCTCGGCTTTTTCCACTTTCAATTAATAAGAATTACAATTTATTATAGATGCTTTCTAAGCTATTCCGTCTATTGAAGATAGTATTTCTATTAACTTACTAGTTAATTTAGACAATTATTTGTGGTTAAATCTCAATAGTTCATGAAAAAGAAACAAAGTAAGCCTGCTATTATCTTTAAGCTGTTTCAATGAAATCGGTGCGAAAAATTTTAGGTACAGAAGTTTCATCTCTGAGAATATAATATATTGATGTAAATCTGTAACATTGTTTATTAATGTAGTTAGTCTCATAATAAGGAAGTAAGATTTGTGGTATTCTTAATGGATACCAAGTCGCTTCCCCCCCCCCCCAATCTAACCGAGAAATTTGTTAAAAATTTAACATGGCGAAGTGACTTGAACTATAAAAATGATGGTACTAAAAATGCAAGATCCGAATCCTTTTAGCAAAAAATGCAAGACACAATAGTTTTATTAAATTCTATAACCAATCATGGAGAATATATAAGCGGAGGAGTATACTAGAAAATGAATTTTCTTTTACTGATTTGTTGATAACCGTGGGAGCTTTTCATTTGTTTTATGCCGATAGCTTTTGTGCTATTTAATTGGAAACTTGGTATCTGGTTTTGTGTTGTTGATTTCTGTATTTAGCTTCGTCTATGTTTTACTATTTCGACAAAGTGATCAAATTTTCTCTTTGAGTAAAATGTTCTTATCTAATAGCGAACTTGTTGGATTTTTTGCACCGTGTATTCACAGAACAATTATTCAAATAGTTTTTTATACTGACTTAAAAACTTAATTCCATTTTAATTAATTAAAACAAAATTAATTCCATCTACTTTTAAATTATTTATTTGACGTGAACACTTGCTAAAACTATACATTAAAAGTAGACGGTTGTTCCTTTTCTGTAGTCACATTGAACTTTTCGAAACTATGAATCTTAAAACCACATTTCGATTATTACAACATAAGTTTATATTATGGCACAAGTATTTAACAGCATTGTGAATGCGAGAAAAATATAATCTAAGAGATGGTCGAGTAAAGGAAACTCTTCCCATCACTTTTAGGACAGGAACTTTGTGTTTCTGAAAGAAGATAAGATTCACTAAGAATTCTTGTATGAGTCAGTGTAATTAGAGTTGATTAGATAAATTACTTAATGTTAATTAATATTTCAAGGCAACGGTGCAAATGGGCGATAAAGTTTATCTATGTAATTAACTTTATCGAGCAATTTACGACTCAGATGGCTATTATAGTTTTGCTGTTTAGCATAAGATTCGTTTCAAAGTGGTGAGCTTCAGCACATTCTATCATAGTTAAGGGTTTCCCATTTTTTTCGTTTGTTAAGTACGATTTACGTTTGATTTGTTGAATATGACTAGTATAAATATGAATTTCTGTTAAATTCATATTTATACTCGTCAATTTCATTTAATCATTATATCAATGACAAAAGTGTATATCCTCCTCCTAAGACTTCAGAATTTGAAGAATTTTCATGTTTCAAACCTCCCTGAGTTTTTGGAAATACGTCTGTCTCTGACCGCAATAACTCAAACGCTTTGAATTAGAAGGATATAATTTGTCAAATGAGCTTTGTGCCAAATTTGAAGATTTCTACCAAATTTTGAATGCAATCCATTTGGAGAAATTTTGTCTATCGGGCAGTCTAAATATAAGTTAACACTATAACTACAAAATAAAGTGAGCTTGATAGAGATATTTGGTATATGAGTATCTAAAATAAAGATATATATCAAATTTGGAACCAAATACATCAAGAAATTGACTGTCTTCGGATTTTTACTATCTCAGCTGTCGAAACTCAATAGCTTAAAACTCAAACATACAAAATTAGGTTTGTGACTTTAAGATCGTATTTGTAGCTGCATGTTAAATTTTGACTTCAATTCATCGAAGCAAAAGCAAATACACGTTCAGTATTCTGGTTCGTGTGTGACAATCGTATCCCAATATTAATCGTCAAAGATAGCAAAGAATTCAATTTTTACTATTGTTCACCAATAGGAAGCGATTATTAATACAAAAGTATTTTTAGTATAGCGTACACGACAATGTTTTGTTCCTGCTTATCTTATTCCTTGTCTCTAATTATCAATTTTTAAATTCTTTTTTCCTACCATATAAGTATTTCGGAGCTGTGAACCCAATAAAAGTTGTCTATACATTCACATTATTTCTGTATTATGATATTAATAATATTATAGAGTTTCCCATTCAGCCACAGAAGACCTATGTCTTTTGCTTGGAACTCCAAAAATTTTAAAATGGTGTTTATCAAAATATTTCTTCGAGAAACTCAAGTAGGATGAGGTGTAATAAAAAAGTAAGTTTCCTTTCGGAGCCAAATAAAAAATAAATGCGAGCCAATTCGACTCTAAAAATGGATCTGCCGCCAAGAGTATAGGACTTTGGCTTGCGAGATGGCGTGCAAGTTTTATCTTACTTTTGGAGTCCTTGATATAAAATTAAATTTGCTCTTACAAAATGTATTTGGGGTTAATAATATCCTAATTCCTTATCATACCTAGAATCTCATTTGTCATTTAATATGGCCACATTGCATTGCTACCAAGAACATCCAAAATAATTTATGAATAGGACATGTACAACAACAACAAATTTCGTTAATTTAGACATATATTTAAAAAGAACAAATTGAAAATGTTAGCTTTAAAACAGTTTATATATATTGAAGTTATGTAAAATGCTCGTACGCACTAAGAACAGCACCACTTAGCTTGTCCTTCATCACCATGAAAACAGTTTTATTCCGAAGTGAGATATAAAGATGTGAATCAATGCATTCTCTCTTCCCTAAACTCCTTGTAAATAACAGTAAATATTTACCCATTCTGCGTGCATTGTTGTGAAGTATTAATATTTTGGCGACCTGATTTGACGCCAAATGCTTGTTTAGATCAATTTTTGAAACTCGGAGATATGTGGATGTTCTTGAGATTGTGGCGGTTTGTGATGAGCGATGAGAGAACCTGGGACCTTGTGGTACGCATCCCAGTAACATGACCACAATACAAAAGCAATTGCTAATGTAGCGTAGCTGTTAACTGGCTTATAAGCTATTCACTACAAGAATAGAAGCATTTGAGAATATTCTCAGAAAGTTCAACTCTTCGGTTCGCTTATTAAAAGGCAGGAAACTGCTCTGAAATTTTATGTTAGAGTTCGAAGACCTAAGGACGTGGTAAAGCATGCTTGGAAATACTTGCGAAGTCTTTTTTTACTTTAAAGTTCCTGGGAAAATGCGATTTTCTAGATTCATAAGCGTATTTCTACACATATTTGAGTACGGGACTTCATGAGAATTAAATTATTTTAATCCAAACTTGCATAATCATTTTCGTCTCTTTTCCTACAGTGCCCGAAAAAATTATAAGGACACGCGAAAAATCGCCAAATCTAGAAGCCTTGTTTACAGAATCGTATGCAAATTTTTGCAGCAAAAATAGAAGTAAAACTAAAATATTTTATGCGTAAAGTAATTAAAATTTTCAATTTTAAATCTGCTAAAATTTAAATTTTGATTTTTAAATCTAAATGAAAACGGAAAAAAGTATAAGGACATTGCTTTTTCACCAGTAATTATTTAAAAATTTGCATATTTGAAAGCATAAAATGACAATTCCGAGTTAAAAGATTCATTTGCGAAAAGAATTTCCCACTCGGCGACTTTCAGTGTGAATTTTTAAACGATGCCCAAAGGAACTCAACTTTCTGTCTCTGAAAAAGGAAAAATTGTTGCTTTTCGAGAATGTGGATTAAGTGGATGGGAAATCTCAAAAAGAATCAAGAGATCTAAAACGGTGGTTTATAATTTTCTAAAACAATCTTGGGATGTATGGTATGAAAAAGCGAACTGGGAGACCAGAAATTCTCACTCGTGGACAAAAAAGAATGATTGTAAGGAGAGCTTGCGAGAAAAGAGAAACCGCAAATGAAGTTAGACAAAATTTGAGTTTACCATGCTCAACAAGGACTGTTCAAAATATTTTGAGTAAACATCCTCAAGTTTCTTATGGGAAATTAGTGTCACGCCCCCCTCTTACAAATCATCATAAGAAAAGAAGAGTTTACTTTGCCAAAAAATACATTTCTCTTGGTCAAAAGTGGGCTGATGTAATTTTTTCGGACGAAAAAAAGTTCAATCTTGATGGACCTGATGGTTTTCGTTATTTTTGGTATGATCTGCGAAAGAGCAAGGAAGTGCTTTCCAGGCGTCAATATGGTGGTGGCTCGGTTATGGTATGGGGCACTTTTGCGGCAAATGGAACCACTCCAATTGTATTTATCAACCGTAAAATGAATTCGGACAGGTATGTTGATATGTTAGGAGAAAGTTTGTTACCTGAAGCGCCACTAATTACTTCAGGGAACTATATTTTTCAGCAGGATAATGCTTCGATACACGTTTCTACGAGTGCAAAACTCTGGTTTGGAGCTAATTCTGTAAATTTACTTGATTGGCCGGCGAGAAGTCCCGATCTTAATCCAATCGAAAACTTATGGGGACTTCTAGCCCGAGAAGTTTATAAAAACGGCACGCAGTAGCAATGTACACAAGATTTTGTCGTTGCTATCAAAGACGCTTGGGAAAAAAATATCTGTGAACATTTTAAAAGATCTTTCAGGATCTATGACCTCTCGGCTTATTCAAGTGATTGACAAAAAAGGTAGTGTTCTTGATTATTGAAACATTTTTTAAGTATTTTACAACATGTCCTTATAATTTTTTCTGTATTTCCTTTAGTGTTAAATTTTGTAAAATCAATATTTTGAAGCTAAATTATGATTTTTTATGTGGTATAAGTGTTATCACAAAATTATGCAGCAGAAGTAAGAAATATAAAAAGTTCATTTAGGTGAAATGGAAATAAAGCATATTTTCATGCAATTACATGTTGTCCTTATACTTTTTTCGCGCACTGTATGTACGATGGTGGTATTCAGTGCATCAATATGTTGTTCTGTGAATGCTAAAATATTAAAAGGTTTTTAAAAGAATTAATTTCATAATATTTAAGTCTGAACTATCAAAAAGAATATTTCGGAAAGGACCTCGAAAAGTAAAAGTTTGTGTAATGTATAAACTGGAGAAAAAAAAATCTTGATCATGAATACACTTTGTTAATCAGAAAACAATCTTTATTTAAGATTACGGGATAAAAATGCCTTTATGCATGAATTTTGTCTACCAATAAACTTTATGCATTAATTCTGTGCCAAATACTAAATGAACATCTTGACAAAAACAGTTAACATATTTACGAAAACTTTTCATTAATAAAGTCTTGCCATACGTCAACGGCTAGCTATTAAATTATTTAACGAAATTAAAAAATATATTTATTTAGAAATAATTAATAATTTAATTTATTAATTAATGTTAATTATTTAAACATTAATTATTGATTAACAATTAAATACAAAAATAATTTATAAAAATAAATTAATTTAAAAAACAGAGCCAACACGAAATACAAAATTTTTATTGTTTTAACTTCCAAGTATTTTTACTGTGTACCTTATAACTTGTTTAATTGCCAGAATTTATTTCATCTAATTTTCTTTTACTGTTCTGCACTTGTTTCATGACACTAAGTATCTTCTAATGATGGTATTATCAGTGGCCTAGCAAAAAGAATTTGTCATACCTTCTTTCACACTTTGTCAACAATGACCGAGCTTAAATTATATCTGGATTTAAATCTATTTGAAGACGAATTTCATCGTTTGAAATAAGTATATAATGAGAGAGAAAATGTTTACTTTTCGGAAATATTTTTTCAATGACTTGTAATATAATTAGTATAAAAGTGTTTTATCATTTAAAAACGGTTCTTTCAGATAGCTTTATTACTATTATAGCTTTTTTACTCAGATAGCTTTATTACAGATTTTTTTCATTATTTATCTTATTTCATGCTTTATCATCTGCCTCACAATAAAGTATTAGTTTGGAACATTTATTTTGTAATGCCTTCTTATTTTTAAATGTTATTTAAAAGTGCAACTAGACGACAGATTTATATTTTAATTTATTTTAATTTTAATTTCATTGCAATTTAAAATATACTCAGAGTTCACCGTTGGTAGCAATTTTTAATACTTTTTTCAATTTTCAAGTAAATGAAGGGCATAATATATGTTTGTAGCTTATGTTTTTGTGATCTATTACAAATAGTATCGTATATTAATAATGGTAGAAATTATGAAACGTAAATTTCCTCATATAAAAGCAAGTTTGTTGCGCCAAAATTAAAACATTTATCCGAAAATAGGATATGAATTTTGATGCTCATTAATTAATTAAAAACATATTAATATTAAAATTCTTAAGAAGCGTGATTATTTCATCTATTTTAATATATTAGTTCATATCGTTAATTAGATTTAACAGCTGATTATTGTGTCACCCTCTATATCTGAAGTTTCCATTCGCTCACACCATATATATTCCATGATATAAAAAAAAACCATTCCATTTTTAAAGTATGAAAACAAATTCAGTGAAAATTTATTCTTTTTGTTTGGTAATGATGAGGACAATATGATTACTTATGCCACATTTCTACATAAAAGTGATTTTAAAAATGCTGCTTTCCATTGCCACTGTTGTAAAAATCAAACTATTTGTTCTAAACATAATGTTTTAAAATTAAAAGTAAATGCAACGTATTTTCGTGAAAAATTTTAAAAAGTCTACTTTTGTAGTCTATTACAAAAGTGTATTCTAGAAGTTGGATGTCTCATTAATAGGAAAGGCATATACTTAATTTAATAAAAACAGATTTTAAAAACAAACTTTCAGTAGTACCCTAAATATTTTGAAAAGTTCAATTATTATTATTTTTTATAAATTCTTAATTTATAATGTTGAAGACATTTCTGTAACTGATTGCCCATATGTTTCTCAAATTTACACTCTAAATTTAATTAATCAAAATTTAATTAATCATCGAACCGTTATATTTAAAATTATTGCGAACTTCTGAAAACATCAAATAGTTCTTCAGGAACACATAAGTGTACAAAATTTAAAAATTCTATCTCATATGTAAAAAGCTATCATAGCACAAGCAGAAGAGCAATTTTAAAATCCCATCTTTAAAATCATTAAACAAGCTAATTAACAGTATATAAAATAAGTAATAAATTATTCTATTTTTAAATTCGTGATTGTCATAAAAGTATTTTCTCTACTTTGATGCATATTATAAAATGCAAAAAAAATTAGTCATTGAATTACTATTTTCTTATGATTGCATGCCTTTTATCATTAAAATTTCTTATAATTATAGTAAACATTTAACTCTAATTAATTGAAGTAGTATATCAAATAACGCAATCGCACGCTCAGCAAGGAATTGAAAATGCATTATTTAAGAATCGAAAAAAAAACATTATCTGGTAGTTTAACTATTAAATAAAAAAAGTACTAAAAATTCTTTGCAAAATTCAGTCATATGTAATTATTAAAGAGATCATTTGTCATAGCCAAATTTCTCCCTCGTTGAAATTCAAATTATGCGAGCTAAGAATGGCAGAATTAGAAGCCCCGAGGTGGAGATGTTTTTACAGTCGAAGAAAACTAATTACAATTCTTTGATACGATTAGTGAACGTTTCGATACAATCATTTCAAGAAAAGAATTACACGAGCCTCGTTTATGTTGATATATTTTCCCTCGTTTTCCGGTATCTTTGATTACAGTTTTTAATTATCGAATAGACGGTCCCAAGAAGAGCTTTTATCAAATTTCAAATCATAAAGGTTTCAAACATAACCCGCGGCAGAAGAAAGTAAAAGTTCATTTTCTTATTTTTGATGTCACTCTTATATAATTAATGATTCTCTTGAGTATTTATTTCTATTTAATTTACGAGTAAAGAAAACAGTCTCTTTAAGATAAGGTTCGAAGCTTCGGACTAAACTGTTTGGAATACATATTTTATTTTAAAAAGAAAACATTAATTGATTCTTTTCTTTGTCCGAACGAAAGTTGTAAAATTAATTGAATAGTTGGAGAATGTCTGAGAATAACACTTCAATTTTATGGAATTAAATATACTTTGAAACAAATAGAAAGGTTAGGGCATGTATCTATAATAATTATTTTAAACTAAATGAAAATTAACCTTTCAAATATTATTCTCAAATTCTGCCAGTCAATGGAAAATTAATTATGTTAGTCGAAATTATTGTTTAAGTCCGGATTCAATCTTTGCTTGTCTTAATTCCTCAACCGATATTTCTGGATGCCATACATATATACATGAAATTTTGTTTCTTAAAATGGTAATTTCAATTTAAATAAGTCAATGAAAATTGCACATAATACATCAAACATTTTGTAGATTCCTGATTGAATCAGGTAGAAAGAACACTTCCAGAACTAAAGGTGTTATCTAATTAAATGCTGGAGGAAATAAACTAATTAAGGGATTACAAGGAAAAACAGAAACAGAAGTAACTGAGGTGAAAAATCCATTTTAAGGATGAAATCTACTGCCATCTTTGTAAAAAATCTGATTATTAGCAACGTGAAATTTTTGGATGTTTTTTATTCTATTAAGAAAATATTGATTTTTAGTTGTTGTCAGTGTCATTTAATGATTAAAATATTTTTTTTAAAACTCCATGAAAAAGATTTCTATGAAAAGACTAAAATAAAAAGTTGCATCATATACAGTCGATTCATAAGAACTCATTTGTTTCAATGTTATTTTATTTTTTCCCTTCCAGTTTCTATCAACTGACATTTTTCTTTCATTTGCCAAAGGGGTTTCAGTGACCTGAAGAAAAGGTGCATGTGGGTCCGGAGGGCTCTAAATTCGAGTCCCGATTCCTCCGAAAAACCATCTTGTAGACTGATCTGTTGTATATTGAATCCGTAGGGACCAAATTTCCTCCCGCTTTTATGATTTGAAGAGGGCTGTAGCTCAAGTGTCGTCCTCGTCATCAACGCGGTTCAATATTCGGGTGTTGGTTCAATATTCGGGTGTTCGAAGGTATTGGACCAGAACGGCCAATATATAATTTAATAAAGTATTTGTTTATTATACGAAAATTGTCTTTCATTTCCATAAAAAAAAAACGAAATTACTTTCCGAACAACCCAATATATTGGCTGGAATTGCTGTGTTGTCAATACTAAATTGCGAGTAAGTCCTAAGAAAATATTTTAGGAATGATTGCCTCTATCTGTGAAAGAATCCTACAAGTTAAGATCCAATTTTAAACAGCATAATGTCGAATGAATTTTTGATTTAGGGTTTTTCAGGCATTTCAATGTGATAAATTTTTAAGACTAAATTACTTACGAAGAAATAATTTATTTTATTTTATTTTATTTCATCTTGAATAAATAACGAATCGAAAACATAATCATTAATTAACAAATCGATGCTTAATTATACCTCACCTACCTCAGCTGGGATTCGTTTTCCTAATTTATCAGAAGGTACTTGAAGTTGGATCTTAAGAATTAATGAGGTTTAGTTCATGGAAAACCGTATTCAAATTCAAGAACTAAAAATAAAAACAAATTACACATGAGTGATTAATTGTTAATTAAACACATCTCTTGCAGTTGTTTGCAATGATATTTCTCAATTCTTTGCAATAAAAAGTTAATGAGCTTGCTTTCTTACAGCACATATTTAAACAAGAACATCATTTGACAACAAATGTCTAATTATTTAAGCTTTTGCTATAAATATTTTCCTCTAGAAAAAGTCAATTTTATAATATTAGTTTAAAAGTCCACCAAAAATTCATAATCAGTATATTTTTCTGTATTTTTCTATGTAATGACTTTCTGAAATTTGTTTTAATTATGCCTTATGGAGGATTTTTAAAGAAACTTTTAAAACTAGACTCGCATAAGAGACTAGTAACTGTCACAATTTAATTCATTGGGAAATACGGCTATTTTTGCTGAATAATATTGCAAAAAAATATATTGCTTTACTATTTCAAAATGTGTTGCTACATTTTGTTTTTAATTTGAAATTAATATCAATTAAATTCAGACCGAATTATTTGCAGGTGACAGCCAGAAAACCATAAAATGTTTGGTCCGTGAAAGAATAACTGCTTTATTATTATTTGTTATGTAAAAGTCAGGAACCAATAATTGCTAAATTTATTTTCAAAGCATATAATCGGGGAAATTGAATTAAACAAAAAATTTGAATCAAATAATTCAAGCCCCGTATGCGTGCATTTTTTAACATCTAAACAGTTACAAATGAATAATAAAATTTATATGTAGCAATCATAGCGTTTTCTTTCTCCGAAATTATTGAATATGATGAATTATATTAATTATGAATATTTTCATTTCATCTGTATATTTAAAGTAATAAGAAAAATTAAACGGCCAGTGCCTAGTTCCAAATACTGACCCGATTTGGCTATTTTTTAATTCATATGAAAATTCATGTCGCATCAAAACTCATCAATATTCGCCTATCTTCTAAAATTCCTCATTTACCCTAAATATCTCAGAAACTCTGTTTCACTGTGTAATCTATATAGAAAAATCCACTAGAGTGTACATGAGGCCAAAACATAATACCGAGTTCTTGAATTTTATTGAAGAAATCTACATTCATTGTCCAGAATTTCTGAAATCGTTGAATATAAGAATTCAAAAATTGTACGACTTAAAATTATGAGTAAAAAAAAGTAATATATATATATATAGGGAGAGAATAAATAAACATTACTCGAACTGCGAACACTTTGATTAATATAAAATAAAGAGGTAAAATTCCATCATTAAGATTATGAAATTATAAACTGAATATTCATAACTTTCAGGAATGGAAGACAGTGATTGAATATTTATTGAAATAATTAAAATGGTTAAAATTTCCTTAAAACAATAGAAGGTACTGTTACAAATAATACGAATTTATATTTTGAAGACATCACTAAAATTAAAGAAAACATTATTACAGCAATTAAATTCCTGTCATGAAAAGGATAATATTTTGATTATGTAACATGATGTTAAAATAATTTTTGTTCACTACTATTTCTATAAACTATAAAAGAAAGTACCAAAATTTAAAATAATTAAAATAATTAAAATAAGATAAAAGGCCTATATAAATAAGATAAAAGGCCTAAATAAGATAAAAGGCCTATTTTTTTTATAAAATAATTCCAAGGTGCGTATTTTGACCCCTCCTCCCAAAGTACATCTGAATTAATTTGGTTACACTAAATCCATAAGTTAAAACAGTCACTGATATCTTATAAATTTAAAACAGTCACTGATAATCATACATTTGTTTATATTATGGTGTCACTTTATTTATATTCATATGTCAAATGGAAGGCATGTGGAGGAGAAATCAGCCTTTCACACGATCTTTCTTCAAAACAATCTTTAAAATACAAACTTGTGTAACCATCAATCCCTTAAACTTAAGCCACGCAGGCACAGAACAGAAGAAAACAGATCCTTTGTTTGGCTGTGATGGCTGCTCGGAATGAGGCTGACGTATTTGACACGCTGAGTGACCGTTTTCTTTTTCTGCCAAACGATTCCGTCCATGTGCTCAACCCCACCTCCACCCTTCACCAGTTGTCCAAATCGTTGATTACGTCAGTTGAAACACCCGCTCTAGCAATTACAGTTAAAAAGAAACGATGGCTGCAAAAACTGGCACATAAAAAGAAAAGCGGCGCTTTGACAGAAGGAGGAAAAAAAATAAAATGTCATATCTCGTGCTGAACAGGCGTTTCTAGTAGTTTTGATACGTAACATGTTTATTTCAAGTTCAGCTGTTTCTCCCCACTGGATTGGATTTGGAACATTAAGGCATTTAACAAGGCTGAAAGCTGATTAGTTTAGTTGGCTGAAATTGGAATTACTAGTTTGAGAGTAAAAGTGATTTAAGGCAAGTTCAGGAAATAGGAAAATGGAGATAGGATAATAGATTCTGTAAATACAATAAACCATAAAAATGTTGTTAATTTTCTTTTTTTTGAGATTTTCGTTTAAATAGATCATAAAGCAACAAAACGGAATAAAACTTTTAATTGATTTTGAAAATGCTCTACTAAAACTGAAAGAAATATTTAAGGAATTGTAAGTGTATCTTAAATGAATTTCTATTTTTATCTTTAATAATAATTAACCGCCTTTGGCGACCAGCCGGTTCGCCAGTATTTCCGCTCGCTACAATTTTTAATTAAATATTTTAAGTAACTGGTCTCTTAAAGGATTCTCAAACAAAACATTTTTAATCTTCAAATTTTGATAGTATACCAAACTTATACTATTGTTTAGATCGTTTCGTTCAATTTAATATATATATTTTGCTAATTTGTTGTCATTTCCGGTAAGACTTCAACTTTAAATTAATATTGAAATGCTGAAATTGCAATAAAGACATTTTTTAATAAAACCAAGCGTTTTATTTTATTTATCATTTTAATTTTTTATTTATTTATTATTGAATATGAGTATTGCAAACAGAATCGCTCGGTATTTAAGTCTTCTGTGAACTACAAAATATTTTTCATGATTTATGTAATATCTCAAAGAATAATTCAAAAATTTCTCGGATTCAGCATAAAATTCAGTTTTTAGTTTTGCTTTAAAAGGATTGAAATGAAGTCAATAATAATATTTTGTTCCGACCTATAAATATATTTCAAAGATTATGAAGTCTAAATTTAATGCAGTAAGGTATCATATACTGAGAAATATTCTGGACACACCAAATTTTAAATAAATGGATGAATTTTTCTATTTTCCACGATCAACTAAGACTTTATAAATAAGTTTTGAATGTTAAAAATTTAGAAAAACTCAATGTTTTCATAATCTTAGGCCAATTAATCTTGAGATACCTACGCGCTGATTGGCGTATTTTTTTAGAAACGACCGATGGAAAATCTAAAATTATCCTTTTTTTATTGAATAGTGATATTCAATTTTTCATAAAACAATCAGTTTTAGTGATTGATTTAGTTGATTGGAAATGAACTCTTTTTAAAATATTAGTGTTTCAAAAACATTTTGTTAAACATGATTTCCACAGCAGAAGCTTTATGTAAAATCAAAAATTCGTTATTTATTAGAGCAGTTATTGAATCAAGTTACACAAAATATAATCATTTTCCATTTAGACCAATTTAGCAAATCTGCGTCGATTACTAAAGGTTACAAATTAGCTGTATGACCATGATTTTAATGGATATCCTGTTCATATTAAACAAAACTTGCCTTAAAATAAAAGATTTATTGGATTAATAATATAGAGAGTGTAAAAGATCATAAAAATTTTCTTGAATTTATTTTTTAGAAAAAATAATATTTCATATGTTTTACGTGCCGAAAATTATATTTTTGCAGATTTTATTTCCAAAAAGATTTAATTTATTTTTAATTGGAGCTTTAATCAATGTGATGGCAACACTTTGAGAAAAGTTAATTTTTCCCCATGAATGCGAAACGTGCTCGTACATCTTAAATTTTATTTTTATCTTGTACGAAAAAAAATGTTGAAAAATATAGTTAAAATATTTATTTAAAAATTAATTAAATATAGAAACTTAATTTTAAGGTTAAAATATTGGTATCATTTAAAAGATAAATTTGCAATCTTTAACTTGATGTTAAAATCTTATTTGTGCGGTAATATTTTAGGAAGCTATAACAGAAACACGCCAAAATTTCGCTTAATTTTTAAATAAATAAAATTTTAATTAAAAATTCGAAAAAATTACCCCGAGATGCACATTTCCGGCCTCCACGGTATAAACGTGCCAAATTTTGTAGTTGTGGGTTGAATGGTCTGGCCTGTAGAGCGCCAACACACACACACACACACACACACACTGAGCTTTATTATAAGTATAGATATAGATAAAGTTAAATGTGAGTGTGTTTTTGAGCGCCCTACAGAACAAATTGTTTGATCAACACCTGCTGAAATTGATCCCCAGGATACATATGTATCTTGGAGAATGGAAATCGTACCTCGATCGATTATTTAAAATTTAAACTGGAATTTTAATTAATTAAAAGTTAATCAAAATTTAGGATTTCTTCCATGATAAAATCCAAAACAACGATTACACAAAACTGGTTTTCTACTACAAAATACGATTGAAAAAGTAATCTGAAATTGAAACATACGATTCAAATTGGATCGAATTTCTCGAAATATGTCAGTCATCTGTTCTTAAAACAAAAGAAAGATAGTAATTGCGCCAAAAACATAGTGTAGAAAAGTGTAGAAAAACATATAAACATCTATAAAACATTTTGAGTTCACCGGTTGTGAAAAACAAAGGCCAAAATATAAGTGTTAACTCACAAGAATTGAAAAAACGAAAATATTTCTTTCTACATATTCTAATATTTCAAAGAAATTTATGGTGCTTTGAGATCCACTTTTTTGATTAGAGAATTCAATTGCAAGACTGCAACATTTACAGGAATAAAATAATTGTAGATTTATAGCAACAAAATATTTGCATCATTTTTATTTTATAGACTGATGTTTTACTTTATTCTACACTAGCCGTCTTTGGCGACCAGCCGGTTCTCCAGTATTACCGCTCGCTACAATTTTCAATTAAATATTTTAAGTAACCGGTCCCTTAATACATTCTCAAACAATACATTTTTAATCTTCAAATTTTGATATTCATACCAAACTTATACTGTTATTTAGATCGTTTCGTTCAATTTACTATCTATATTTTGCTAATTTGTTGTCATTTCCGGTAAAACTTCAACTTTAAATTAAAGTGGAAATGATGAAATTGCAATTAATATAAAGATATTTTTTAATAAAACCAAGCGTTTTATTTTATTTATAATCTTTATTGTTATTTATTATTATTATTATTATTGAATATGAGTATTGCAAACAGAATCGCTCGGTATTTAAGTCTTATGTGAACTACAAAATATTTTTCATAATTTATATAATATCTCAAAGAATAATTCAACAAAAATTTCTCAGATTCAGCATAAAATTCAGTTTTTAGTTTTGCTTTCAAAAGGATTGAAATGAAATCAATAATAATATTTTGTTCCGGCCTATAAATATATTTCGAAAATTATGAAGTCTAAATTTAATGCAGTAAGTTATCATATTCTGAGAAATATTCTGGACACACCAAATTTTAAATAAATAAATGAATGAATGTTTCTATTTTCACGATCAACTAAGACTTATTTATGAAGTTTTGAATGTTAAAAATTTAGAAAAACTCAACATTTTCATAATCTTATGTCAATTAATCTTGAGAAACCTGCGCGCTGATTGGCATATTTTCTTTGAAACGATCGATGGAAAATCTAAAATTATCCTTTTTTTATTGAATAGTGATATTCAAATTTTCTTAAATCAGTCAGTTTAAGTGATTGGAAATTAACTCTTAAAAGTCAGTGATTTAGTTGAGTGGAAATTAACTCTATGACCACCATAAAATCTCTTGTGGTGTATGCATTCTCCTTAATATCCGCTCGAATGAAACATCACATACAAAAGTACTACATAGAACAAACACATCAAAAGTAAACATAACATTTCAATAGTTGCCAAAAACAAAAGAGAGAAAAATGCAATTAATAAGCAGACGATATTTAGAAAAGTACAAATATTTAGACTGGAAAATGAAATTATCTGAAATTAAAAACACGCGCAGACGATATTTACAAAAGTAAAAATATTCAAACCTGAAAAGGAAAATATGAGTTATTCCATCAATAAATGCTATAAGTTTGTTTATATCTTCATTATTTCATGAGTCATTAAACATCAAAATGGGTCCGGGACTAAATAAACACCCTGTATAGAGAGTGTAAAATATCATAAAATAATTTTTCTTGAATTTATTTTTTAGAAAAAATAATATTTAATATTTGTTTCATTTCCTACAGACACGTGCCGAAAATTATATTTTTGTAGATTTCATTTCCCAAAAGATTTAATTTATTTTTAACTGGGGCTTTAATCAATGTGATAGCAACACTTTGAAAGAGCTAATTTTTTCCAATGAATGCGAAACGTGCTTAATCTTAATTTTTATTTTTTACGAAAAAAATTATTGAAAAACATAGTTAAAATATTTTTTTAAAAATTCATTAAAAATAGAAATTTAATTTTAAGATTAAAACATTAGTATCATTTAAAAGATAAATTTTTGATCTTTAATTTGATGTAAAAATCTTTTTTGTGCGGTAATATTTTTGGAAGTTATAGCAGAAACACGTCAAAATTTCGCTTAATTTTTAAATAAATAAAATTCTAGTTAAAATTTAAAAAAATAACCCCCAGGTGCACATTCTCGACCTCCAAGGTATACACGTGCCAAATTTGGTAGCTGTAGGTTGAATGGTCTGGCCTGTAGAGCGCCAACACACACACACACACACACACACACACACATTGAGCTATATTATAAGTATAGATATAGATAATTGCTTCCAAAAAGAGAATAACTTAATATACATATTTTCCGAATGCATATTTAAATTTCTTTATTTCATAGAAAATTATTGCTTGAAATCTCCACCGATAGATTCGAAAAGTTTATCACCTAAATTATTGTTCGAACATTATTTAAATAAATTATTATTTCTGATTTGATAGAATGCCTGATGATAGATTACTCGGAAATGGGAAATACAAAGGGTGTTCAAATGTGAAGGTACGAAACGACACTGTGGTATAAATGATGACTTTATACAAAGTATACACCATAAGCCTGAGCACAACGGTCCCATTGATTAACGAGCCGAAGGATTCCTTGTTCCCGGAATTCCTGTGGCTGTGACGAGACCCAGTCCTTCACAGCGTCCTTGAGTTCGCTATCCAAGTTCCGCTACTTGATTAATTCCACGAGCGCAGAAGAACCATTAACTCCGATATGTATTGTGAGACACTCTGAAGATTAAGCAGGTCCTTCAAGAACAAAAGGTCGGGGCTACTCACGGAAGGTGATGTTCTGCTTCATGAGAACGTGGGCCCACACGTCTCCAGGGTCACACACGCGGAACTGGCCAAGTTCAGGTGGGAGCAGCTCGACCATCCAACCTACAGCACGGACATATGGCCCTGCGATTTTCATGTGTTTATTTCTCTGAATAAACATTTGAAAGGGAAGCGCTTCAACTTCGACGGTGAACTCAAAGACGCTGTGAAGAATTGGGTCGTGTCACTTCCACAAAAATTCTGGGGACAAGGAATCCTTCGTCTCGTTAATCAATGGGATCGTTGTCCTCGGCCTACGGTGTATACTTTGAATAAAGTCTTCTTTTATACCCATAGTGTCATTTCGTACCTTTTCATCTGAACACCCCTTGTACATTTCCACAAGTATGACTTTTAAGTACCAAATTAAAATAAATGCAAAAAATATCTTTGACAGAAGTATAGCTAATTAAGAAAGCAAAATTATTTATTTTCGAAATTCAATATTGTTTTCACTACGTATTTTAAACACTTTAAAAAAATTCTTTATGAATTTGACGTCAATATTGTATTATGTGTCTTTAAAAAGAGAAAAGTTTATTCCATTACAAAAACGACTTTAAGTGTAAAATTGTATTTAAATTTTGAAAATAATTGTTGTTCAAATAAGAATAGTAATCACAAGTATATTTCAATCTCATTCTTTTTTTCTTTTTTTTTTGTAAAATTTAGTAAGTTAAATTAATATGCTTTGATTTCACTATCATGCATTTATTTCAAAACATAAGATTAAATCATCATAATTAAAAGGAACTGTCTCATCCTAATTATAAATTTAATTCATGAATAGAACTAAATAAATCGAATCAATTTATGTGTATGGTGTTTGCATTATTTTTCCATTATTTTTCATTTTTATTCCATTATTATTCGCATTATTTTTATTCCATTATTATTCGCATTATTTTTATTCCATTATTATTCGCATTATTTTTATTCCATTATTATTCGCATTATTTTATGGATTATCAAGAATAGCTTTATGGAAAACAAACTTCATTTTAACAAATATTTGCTTTATTTCTACTTTGTCAATATTGGATAGGATATATATTTTGAATCTCTTCCTTTAGTTGATTTGGCCTAAAATTTGATATAAATCTTTAATTTTAGTGTCAATTAAATTTCATTTAGTTAATTTTTAAGTCTTTTTTTAATTATAGTTTCCAAATACAAGGGGAAAATAGATATTATTCTTGTTAATGGATTTTCGTCAAAATAAGACAATTTTAAGTATAAGCTAAACAATCCTAGTCTGAGTTTCCGACGCTTTTGAATGTGTATATAGTCAGAAATAGCAGTTTGTTTGCTAGGATTTCTTGCACCACTAGACCAGACCTCAATTGCCGTTACTATATCTAGAGGCACAAGAACATACTTAATTACTAAATGATTTCTTAATCCCACATCCGAGTTTCACTGTACCCACAGAGAGACACTCACCCACCCACAGAGAGATACAATTAAAAATAATTATAATTATATAATTTAGATCGTTAAGGTTTCATTTAGTCCATTAAAATTTTAAGTATCAAATTCAAAATTTGAAAGCAAATCGATCAGCAGATATCAGTATCTTAAAGAATGGTATCCAAAATTAGACAGTAAAACGTATTTATGGTGTAAAAATACTCGTAACATATCTCATATGCTACACGAACATATTTCATATTGTAACGGATACCTCCGACGGGGTTCTTTTACCGATTTGTCGATCGATGAAATAAACACAGACATCTAATAACAAACTACGACGGTTATTGAACACGAAGAAAACAAATACAAAGATAACGAATATATAGTCGAGAAGAACACGGACAAGACACAGCAGCACACTTCAACAAACAGTAGTCCACAATTAATAACAAGCGGCCAGACAGAAGGAAGAATGGTAGTTTCACTCTACAATTTCTCCAAACGTCTGCAAATCTCCCCTGTCTCCTTGCTTTAACTGTATCCAACTGCCGGTACATTACTACACGACAGGTTGCTCCTCACAGGACTTCGCACGCAGCTCAGTTCAACAATCGCTTGAGCTCCACAGAAAGCTTGTTCTTCTCTGGACAATTCCGCCGTTGCTTCTATATTTTCTCCATGACTCGATACTTGACTACGACTGACTGCAGCTTGAGATTGCCGGCCTTTTATAACTGCTGGGAGACAGGCAGAGAAGGTTCTGGACCAAACAGGCATACATCGGTCCCTAATGGATGAATCGCTAAATTTAACAAAGCTGATCGTAAAACGGTCTTTCCAACGAATTGAACTTACCGTGCTGAGAAGTTACACTGCAGTTTTCTAATAATATGTTACACGAAAGCTATCATGCTCTTAAGCATTTAAAGGAAATTTTGAGTTACCGTATTCACAGTCAGATTGTCGGACATAAAGATATATTTCGAAAAAATATAAATTTTCTTGTTTTAGGATCGTAGAAAAAGGGCCGATTCATCAAAATCTGCTAAATTTTTTTAGTATTTCCTCTTCTTATATATTGTATAGAAAGAATTAAAATATGCTAATTCAAGAAATAATATTCAACGATGGATATAAAAAAATTATAACATTTTCTTTAAGAAAATTGCTTATATACTCTTTTATAAGGTTTTAAGAAATGTATTGTTCCCATTAACATTTATTTATAAATTACCATCTAGAAAACTTATTTATCTACTAATTGATACTTTTCAAAATATTAAATATTCTTATTTCCATTTTTCAAAAAAATTCCACTGATAGAGTGACAAAATATTGTTTCGAATTCAAAATAAAATCATTCTAAGACAATTTTCATATTATTTGTCTCCCTAACTGATCAAACACAACCACCTCATAAACATGCAAATAGGCAGATATGAAATAATTCAAAATAGATTAATTATTCCTCATAAACGGAGCAACTTACCTATTTCTTAAAATGTAATCACTCGCCAAGAAAACTGCTAAATTATAAAGAAATCCATCGCACTGGGAACAATTCTCCAATTTCGCCAATAAACACAAAACTAACGACATTCCTTTCATCTGGAAATACTATTAAGGTTTTAGTTTCAGACGCCGTCCAATTGGAGTTCTCCTTCAAGTTAAAATACTGTTAAATGATACTTCTGTCGTTATTTATTATATCCATGATAGCTTTATGACACAGAGGATTATTTCGGTGCTGTGCTACAAGTAGTAGACTTATTAATGATGGTCCTAAGTGGATTAGCGTCTTACGAGAAAGTTCGAATATCTTAGTATTTCCTGCTTGGTTGCTGCTGCTATTCTCAAATGATGCTTATTAAGATATGGAGGAATGCAATGATGAGATGATAAGGGTTGTTATTTTGATTATTGTCAAATGATGTTTATTTTTCCGCTATGGTTTATTAAATGACATGCTTGTTTTTAGGAATAAAATTATATTTGGGATGATCATTGGATTTTTGAAGAAATTTATTTTTATAAAAATTAATGAACTCAGATTTTTGTAAATACGGTTATTGGATTGCATCTTAAATATTTGATAGAATTGAATTCAGTGTCTTCGTTCGGATTTTCCAATTAAAAAATTGCACATGAAAACAAAAGTGGAATCAATTATTTAAAAATTTTATATACTATCAAGTGTATTTCATTTTTATTTTGGTTGCTTATTTCTGTACATTACATTTGTATTTTCACTGTATAAATTTTTGAAAATAAATGGAATTTTTTATAGTATATTTACTGTTTAAAGTCTTAATATAATTATTAAAATCTCTTCAATAAATTGTTTGAGAATCATAGATTTGATAACCCAAAATCTAGACCACTAAATTGCATGAAAGATGCGAACGAAATTCTCGCCTCCAATCCTTTAGAAAGAAACGCAACCTTTACTACTTAAAGAAAAAATCATCTTTCAAACATCAATTTTTCTAACTTATTAATGTCAGGCTGCTGCCATTATAATTTGCAGCAACAAGCCATATTACATTCAAAATATGATATTAGAGTAATAAGAGATGAGAGCTCAGTTACTTAGTATAAACTAAATTAAATTTTGGTTAGATTTTTTATCAGGATGAATAATTTTATTTCACACATTCTGAGATATCTACAGCATTTACGATTAAGATTCATAAAAGCCTTATTTATTTCTTTAAGAATGAAAAAAAAATCTTCTTAGAAATCTTTTGAAAAATTTACGGAATAAATCTTATTCAGATTTTGTGTAACAAAGCTTTATAAGAAAAAAATATAGTTAAACCATTCAATTTACATTTTATTACTTATTTTGAATACTTTGAATGGCAGATTCAACTTTAAGATGGTTGGTCAATATATTTGATTTGGCATATTTGATTAAAAATCTTGCAATAAGCTTGCAGGTTTCTGGAAACGACTAACAAATTTAACGGATTGACACAAAATAATTATAGTTCATGAAACTTTAATTAATGAAATTTTTTATACCTGAACAATTTTTTTTTCAGACGATTTTCCTTCATACGAATTTTTTTAGTTCAGACGATTTGTTAGTTCCATTATTTTTAAAAGCATTCAAGCAACATATTATGCTTTATGTATTTATTTAAGCAATATTTTCAATTTTTCAGCAGATTAACTTAAAAGCAAGCAATAACAAAAAGAATGAACACATTGTTTCATCAATATACAGAAAGTCAGAATTCAGAAAGTTTTTTTTTTTATTCAAGTACCCATTAAATTCTTAAATTCGCACAGAAGCTTTTACATCCTTTAACCGTTATCCATTTACTGGAGAAATTCATATGTTCTTAACCTGATTTAAGAATTTATCATCCATAAAAAATTGGCTACTGTTTTTCATCATCTCATGCAAAAGAAATGAAACAGTAAACCATATATTCAATTTAAACAAAGGAACGAAGGATTTTTTGAGGTAATATGCTTTTAACAATGAAGAAATATTCGAATAATAAAGCTTATAAATTTTTCAAATATTATTAGATCCAAAACAAAGTATTTGGATTTATTTTCTTATAAGTACTGAATAAATGGTCATTGGATATGATGTTCAGAAAAAAGATTTCACAAGAAATCGGACTTTATTTTTCGAAACAAGAGAGAAACTGATAAAATCCAAGTTTATTATAATATATGTTTCTTCTAATCATAGCCAGGGAGAAGAAATAACAGAGCAAAAAAATAACAAAGTGCGAAGGAAATAAGCGCATTTACTTTTTTCTTTGTTTATAAGAAAGACGAAAACGAAATCTAATGTTCGCAGATTTATATAAAAAAGACAGTCAAATATACATCGATCTGAAAAATGTATCTATACGAAGATAATTAGTCTAAATAAAACCTCAGGAAATTCAAAGGGTAAAATGTCTGCGTGTTTTATATCTTTTTTATATGCAAAAAATACTAAAATAGCTAGAATTTGATCCTTCATAGAATAATTTTTTGTGAATGGAATAAAAAAAAATTAAATGTATCAAGAAAAACTTCAAGAATGAGACTTCACTATGAAAAATTAAAAAAAATAGTGAGACCCTCTTTTTTTTATATACGTATTCTTTCAGTGCTAATATCAGTGTATCAGAAGATTAGAAAAGTACAATTGACAAAAAAAACCTACAGACGACATTATAATTTTTTGTCACTTTTATAAAGTGTTTCGAAATATCTTTTCTTCTTGCTTCTAAAACAATATTTATACTGATCACAAATTACAGTGATTGATCTGGTGCAAAAACGTTTTTGTGGGAGAAATCGATTTCTCATTTTTATACATGAAAGTACAAACTACAGTACATATTTTTAATGAAAAATCAACAACATTTTAATATCTTTTTTTACATATTGTATAGAAGAAAATAAGCGTTGGACTTGTAATTTAAAATATGCTAATCATAATTGCTGAAGAAACAAAGTTCCAATGTAAATATCAAAGAAATTCATAACAATTTCAAAAAATTGCTTCTTATACACTTTTTTTTATGTTTTTGTCTTATAAATTATTACTTTCTGTGAAGCTTATTTATCTATTAATTGATGCTTTTAAAATAGATATGCATTTTTTTTCTTATTTCTACCTTTAATAAAAGCATCTTTCACTGATCAAACACCAAATATCGTTTTGAATTCAAAATAAAATCATTCTATGACCATTTTCATAACATTCGTCTTCCTAGCTGTTCAAACACAACCACCTCAAAAACATGCAAATGGCAAGATATTAAATTATTCAAAATAGATTAATTACCACTCATTAATGGAACAATTTACCGATTTCTTAATGTAATCACTTGCCAAGAAAACTGGTTAGTTATTCCGAAATAAATCGCACAGAGAACAATTTTCCATTTTCTCCAATGAACACAGAAAACTGACGACATTCCTTTCATCTGGTAATACTATTAAGGTTTTAGTTTACAGATGCTGTCCAATTGGAAATCTCCTCCTTCAAGTTAAAATACTGTTAAAGGATACTTCTGCCGTTTCTGTCGTTATTTATTACATCCATGATAGCTTTATGACAGGCAGAGGATTATTCTGGTGCTGTGCTACAAGTAGTCGACTTATTAATGATGGTCATAAGTGGATTAGCGTCTTACGAGGAAGTTCGAATATCTTAGTATTTCCTCATTAGTTGCTGCCTCTATTCTCAAATGATGCTTCTTAAGATATGGAGGAATGCAATGAGGAAATAGCAAGGGTTGTTATTTAGATTATTGACAAATGATGTTTATTTTTCCGGTATGGTTTATTAAATGACATGATTGTTTTTGGGTAGTAAAATTGATTTCTAAGAAGATCATTTGATTTTTTTTTAAAATTATTTTCTTACAAATTAATTAATTCAGACTTTCATATACACATTTATTTCATTTCATCTTATATATTTGATAGAATTTGAATTTGTCTTCGTTCGGATTGTACAATTATTAGAACTTTAAATGGAAACAAAACTTTAATCAATTATTTATAGAAAACTATAAACTATCTAATGTATTTCATTATTATATTGTTTGATAATTTTTTGTAATTTTTATGTTCTTTAAACTGCTTAAATTTTCGAAAATAAACTGAGGTTTTTTATACATTTGCTGCTTAAAGTGTTAATATAAATATTTAAATTTCTTTAAAAAAATTTGCTTACTTAGAATAATGCATTTGATGTCTCAAATTTTAGACCACCATATGGTGAAAGAAAATCTGGTTTCCATTCCTTTAGAAAGTAACACAAACCTTATTCCTTAAAGAAAAATTCATCTTTGAAGAATTGCTAAGAATGATGAAATTATTTTTCTAGAAATCTGTTTCAAAATTTACAGAATAAATTCTTTATAATTTTTGTATAACATAAAAGTTTATTAAAATGAAAATAGATAAAATTTTGATTACACACTTTATTAAATTTTTTAAATTTCAATAAATGTGCAAAATTTCTTTGAGTGGCGGATTCCACTTTAATATGTTTGGTCAGTACATTTTATCTAGTATGTTTTATTAAACATCATACAAATAGTTTGCATATTTCTGTACAGAAAGTTATCAGATTTAAACGAATGGAATATTGTTTAATAAGTTTAAACATTAAATCATATTGTAGAAAACATATGTTTATAAAGTAATCTAGTAAACAAATAAAAATTTTCATGAATGAAAAATTTATTATTTTTCTAATTCAGACGATTTTTATTCTGATGATATTTTTCAAGTTAAAACGATTTCTAAATATACTAACATTAAAATCTTTTTTTAAAAAGCATATTAAGCTTTATATATTTATTTAAGCAATACTTTAAATTTTCCATCAGATTCACTTTAAAAGCAAGCAATGAAAAAGAATAAACATTTTATTTCATAAAATTACAGAAAGTTTGATTTCATAATGCTTTTTCAATTTTTTTTTATTCAAATACCCATTAAATTCACACAAAAGCTTTTACATCCTTTACCTGTTATCCATTTACTAGAGAAATTTATATTTTCTTAACCTGATTTAAGAATTTATCATCCATAAAAAGTTGGTTCCTGTTTTTCATTATTTCACGCAAAAGAAATGAAAGAATAAATCATGCATTCAACTTAAATAGAAGAACAAAGGATTTGTTGAGATAATATGTTAGCAAAAATGAAGAAATATTCGAATAATAATGCTTATAAATTCTCCAAATATAAGATTTGAAACAAAGTACTTGAATTTTATTTTTTATAAGTACTGAATAAAAGGCCATTGGATGTGATCTTAAAGATATTTCATAAGAAAGCAGACTTTATTTTTCGACACAAGGGAGAAAATGATAGAATTTGAGATTACTATAATATATGATCCTTCTAATCGTAGCCATACAAGAGTTGTAAGGCGAAACAATAACAAAGTGCGAAGGAAATAAGCGCATTTACTTATTTCTTTGTTGATGAGAAAGAAAAAGGAGATTTAAGGTTCGCAGATTGTATATAAAAAAATCTATCAAAAATGCATTGAACTAAAAACTTTATCTATATGACGATAATAAATGTCTTAATAAAACTCAGAAAATTCAACTATGGAAATGTTTGCGTTTTTTATATCTTTTTTATATGCAAAAAAATACCCAAATATCTAGATTTGATACTCCGTAGAATAATTTTTTGTGGATTTAATAAAAACCAAAAACGTATAAAAATCTTCAAGAATGAGGGTTTATTATCTAAAATTTAAAAAGAGTTAAGCTTACTTTTCTTTTTATTTATGTATACACGTAGTGCCAATGTCAGAAAATGAGAACATTTTTTTTAAAAATCCATCTTGACAAAAAAAAAAAAAAAAAAAAAATGCAGACGATTTTTTTTTCTCGTTGTTATATAATGTTTGGAAATACTTTATTTTTTCTTATTGCTTTTTAAAACAATACCTGTACCTATCTTAAATTAGTTCTTAATATGTTGCAAAAAAAAATTTTTTTTTGGTGAAATGGATTCTTCAATTTTATACATGAAGGAATGAACTGCAGTACACTTTTTAGTGTTATCGTTTTGTATTTTGTATAGAAAAAAATCGGAATTTTACATGTAATTTAAAATATTCTAATTATCATTGAAGAAATAATAAATTTTAATTACAGATATCAAAAAATTTCGCACACTTTTTTTTAAAAGAAAATATTTAATTTAACCCTTTTCATGACTTTAAAAATATATTGTTTTCCTTAGTTTTTCTTTACTAAATTATTACATTACTCAAGCTTATTAATCTACTAATTAGTACTTTTAAAATAAAAATATTTTTTTTCTCTTTCTGACCTTCAATGAAAAAAATTTTTACCTATAGAATAATAAAAAATGTTATTTCGAATTTGGAATAAAATCATTCCAAGTTCAAGATATTCACTTCCGTAGATGATCAAACACAACAACCTCATAAACATTCAAATACGCAGATATGAAATAATTCAAAATAGATGAATTATCGCTCATAAACGGAGCAACTTACCGATTTCTTAAAATGTATTCACTCGCCAAGAAAACTGGTTAAATATAAAAAAAAATCCATCGCACTGGGAACAATTCACCAATTTCGCCAATAAACACAAAACTAAGGACATTCCTTTCATCTGGAAATACTGTTAAGATTTTAGTTTACAGACGCCATCCAATTGGAACTCTCCGCCTTCAAGTTAAAGTACTGTTAAATGATACTTCTGACGTTATTTATTATATCCATGATAGCTTTATGGCAGACAGAGGATTATTTCGGTGCTGTGCTACAAGTTTCAGGGTCGAGACCCGATTCCTTCGAATAACCGTCGTGTAAGCGGGTATGGTGCACATTAAACGTTCAGGATAAACGCCGTTCCGTTTGTGTGGTGTGTTGTACAGAGGGGAGTGCCAGCCCAGGTGACTGAGCCTTTTACATCCTTTAACTTTATCCATTTACTGGATTTTTTTTTTCATAACCTGATTTAAGAATTTATCATGCATAAAAAGTTGGTCCCTGTTTTTCATCATCTCACGCAAAGGTAATGAAACAGTAAATCATGTATTCAACTTAAACAAAACATTTGTTGAGATAATATGTTAGTAACAATAAAGAAATATTCGAATAATAATGCTTATAAATTTTCCAAATATTATAAGATTCGAAACAAAGTACTTGAATTTTATTTTTTATAAGTACTGAATAAATGGTCATTGGATATGATGTTCAGAAAAAAGGGGATTTCAAAAGTAGTCGAACTTTATTTTTTGACACAAGAGGCAAAATGATAGAATTTTAGTTTATAATAATGCATGAATTTTCTAATCATGGTCATAGAAGAGTTACAGGGCGAGCAAATAACAAAGTACTAAGAAAATAAGTGCTTTTACTTATTTTTTTAATGATAAGAAGGCTTAAACGAAATCAAATGTTCGCAGATTGTATAAAAAATTGTTCAAAAATGTATCGAACTGAAAAATGTATCTATACGACGATAATTAATGTCTAAATAAAACCTCAAGAAATTCTGCGATTGAAAACGTTTGCACTTTATATATCTTATTTTTATATGCAAAAATACCCAAATACGTAGAATATGATCCTCCGTAGAATATTTTTTTTGTGAGTGAAATAAAAAAAAATCATAAATGTATCATTTAAAACTTCAAGAAGGAACGTTTATCATAAAATAAAAAATAATAATAACTAAGCCTACTTTTCTTTTTTTATATACGTATTATTTCAGTGCATCATTAGAAAAAGATTCCTTAACAAAAAAATAAAATATACAGACTATTTTATAATTTTTTCTCGTTGCTCTAATGTCTCTCTTCTTAAAACAATACATGTACATATCTTAAATTGGTTCATAATGTGTTTCAAAAAGGATTTTGTGTGTGAAATGTACTCTTCAGTTTTACACATGAAAGAACAAACTTCAGAACATTATTTTATGAGTTATTTGCTGACCGTTGTTTATCTGCCAGTTTTTCATTTAACAAATTTACAGAGTAAAGAAAATTTGTTTGTCATGCTAATCTTAATTTTTACTAGACAGCATCTAAATCAAATAAATATTAGTGATACCAATGATGATTTTCCGTTTCACGATAAAAATGTGTTTATTGGATGTGAACCAATGTCAATTAAATTTTGAACATATGAAAAGAATTTTAAAAATGGTTGTACATTACTAACAAATGGGAGATGTATTTTTGATTCATGTAAAATATATTTATTCTGTTCTTTGAAGCATCTACTTGCATTTCCATATAAGTAGATGGAGAGTCGATCTCTTACATTCATCACGTACAATGGCACGCCTCATCCTTGCAAATTATTTTACAAAATTTCATATTTACTTTCTATTTAGATCAAAATTGCAATCAATAGATAATCGAAATATAACCTTTAAAGTTTACTGTCTCTGATGCCGATTGTGACATGAAAAGAAATCATCTCGAACGATTTTCATAGAATTTGTCATTTATTTAATAAGTTAGACAAATTTGTTATCAAAAGAATAAGTAGGGATAAAATTGAGACATTCAAAATCGTAGAGACATTAATGTCATCACTTAAAACCGTGGCTGCGAAGCCAAAGGGGTGAAAATGCGTCCCAAGATTTGAATCGGAGAAATGTGCCACTTTTTGAATGACTACCAAGAAAAATGAATGGCTTTCAAGCCATGAATTGAAACCAAACTTCGGCTGCTTCAAAATTCAAACACAAATTTCTTATTCAGGTCTGAAAATTCAATTTTCCCAATGGATCTTCCAAAGTTTCTTATTATGGTGAGCTGCCGTGACCTCGAAAGGGATCCTTGGATATTAGATTACGGAGATTCCCAAATTTGAGAGATTTTAAGATTTTTATGTCACTGATACTCATCAATTACACCGACTGCCAGATACTTTCCCATTAGTGATATGATGAATATTTTAGAGGAGGGTTCCAGTTCAGTAATGTTCCTCGTCATCAGACCATGCTTTAAAATTGTATGTGACATCCCATGTAAACCTTATTATAACTTCAGATTGGAATGTTAAAATAACTTAAACTGAATACCTAAAAATTGAATACGAATGGAAAATGTTTCAAAGGCCTTGGTCTGAAAGTAATTCCTACTCAATTATAAACTAGTGAGGGATGTCTTCTCGAAACTTTCTCGTATTCTCTTTAATAAAGGTGGTATTTCCCCTCCACCCAGAAGAAAATTGTGAATCTTTAGTGAGACCTTGACAGTCAGAGAGTATTTAATTTTTCTTTTCAAAGTCCCACACATACGAGTTTTCAGCTTTGTAGTATAGTAAAGAAAGCCAATTACGCATTTTAGAAGCATATTTTTCGAACGATTCAAATAAAACTTTGTCACAAAACTATAATTGCAGTCACAATATTAGAAAACAAATTGCATTTAATAAATAAGTATGCTTAAAAGTGATCGTGCTTACATGTATGAGAAATGACAGACCGATAGACGTTCGATCCTTTGATAGATTAGATTGTTAATTTCATTCTTAACTACAATTTTAGATGCTAAAATTGCATACCAAATTTTTTCTACCTAGTCCTTTATTTTTTCTTTTTATCTTGTTTATATATGCTCGGACAAAAAGTCAAATTGTAAATGAAAAGGAAAGCGTAGGATGTGCTGCAAAGAATGGAGGAATCAATTTTTTTTGTTAAATGAAAAAAAAAAATTCCTGTTACTTCTAACGGTTTTTAAAAACTAACAGTATTGTCTACATTGAAATATAAATTAACATTTCACTTTTGATTATAATTATTATAAGAATACACTGTATTTAAGTAATATATCACTGCTGTCATTTTTTTAAAAAATTGGAATCAAGTGGGTTTTCTTTTATTACATGGAACATTCAAGTCCATTTTTATGAAATACTGAAAGCCCTGCGATGTCCATGGCTTCAATCACCTGCACAATTTAAAAAAAACAATGCATATTTATTATTTGTATCAATTACAGCAGATAAACATTTTGTAAATTAATCAAGTGTTTAAGCAAAAATATTGATAAGAGATTAAAGATAAGAGATTAAAATATCACACGATTTGAAAAATATAAGTTAGGATAGAAATTTGGAAAAAAATTGTATTTCTATTTAGAATTTTTAAAAGAAACGTAATGGAAATGCAGATTAATTATAAAAATAATTATCATTTAAAATATGAAAACATATTTTTTACATATAAAATTCATAGAAAGAAATAATTTTATTTTTCCACTTTGTTAAAATATTTTTTTAAATAATAGATAAGTGACGAAGATCAGCTATGATATAGAATTAAACACCATTAATATTACTTTATATGCAAAACTTGCTAATGTTAAAGTAATTCCTCTGCTCTATATTTTCTCTTCTAACACATTAGTTTAATTCATTTTAATTCAACTTTAACATTAAAATCATATAGTTAGTTTAATAGTTAGTGAATTAAAAAGTAATTTTGGAAACTTGCTATCTCAAATATTTGCATATAATTTATGTAATGTGTTTACTTCAAAAACATAAAGCCTTCGAGAACGCTATGACAGTGCAGATAATGGATTTTGATCTTTTTAATTCCCGTTTACAAAGTATAGAAAAGGTATTGCAATTGCCAAAAAATTCGAATTCAAGATTTTGACGAATCTCCACGTTTCAGATCCCTATGAATTCGATAAACACATCTTTGTAAAATATGTGTCTGTATGTGACAAGGATAGCTCAACGACGCTTTAAATCAGACGTCTGAAAATTTATAATTTTATATGTGAAATTTCAACCAAATTTGTAGATTTCTATCAATTTTAAATGAAATCAATTTACAAGAATTCTATTTGGTTGCAACCGGTTTGCTTGTTGGTTGTTGTACAAGCAAACCCGATAACTATCAAACCCAGAGTTAGGTAATTAATATTTGTTACACAGATTTTAACTTCTAAAATACAGATACTTATCAAATTTTGAACCATATTGGTGATGTGCTTAATTTTTAAATAATTGAAATTCGGTATTTTCGGTATATTATTTTGTGATTGTAATTACAGTTTCATGCCAAATTTGTATTTCAATTAGTCGAAAAAGGTGTCAAAAATACAAATTGTCCCAATAGATTCAGAAAAAATACTAGATTCATGAAGAGGATCTGTATCTCATGACTATAGTTCAGCACTGCCATATAATGTATTCGCGGTGTCGGAATTAGTTCCCTTTCCTAACCACAGACGGATGCGCATTCCCGTTGTCTAGTCAGAAAAGTTGGCAGTCAACAAAAGTAAATGTTCACGTGAATGTGAACGATCAGTAGGTCTTGAGGAAAAGCAGAGCAAATTTATTTTAATAATCACCCAGAAGCCCATCGAGTTTCTCGTGAAATTAGTAGTTTATGAAAAAAAATTTGTCTTTAAGAAATATTCGTAACCGTAGTATGGGATTGCTTATTGGAAATTGTATAAAAATAAGGAGTCGCTTGATATGAATAAATGGACGACTAGTCAAGAAAACGTAATTCTTGCATAGAATCTTCTTTTTTTTGCAAACAGGAGCACTCAGTATATGCTCACGAACAGTGCAGAAATACTTCGTTAGGGAAATGTCCCCTATATTCGACATGCGAGATTATCCAGAGTATAGAATTGTAATCAGAGAAAGAAGAATTTACTTTACTCGAAGGCATGCGAGAAAGTTTCGAGGAGACCACTCCTGCTGGTTTCTAACTAAGTGTAAGCATTTTCTCTTAATCTATATTATAAATAAATTGTTTTAAGATCAACATTTTTTTCTTTTTTTTGTTCAAAATGTGTCGAAAAGAAAATATTCATAATTTGAATCAGAATCGCGTGATCAAATACTTTACTCATTCGCATTATTAGTCTCTCATAATAAAAAAATATTTTTTGAATTATGTCTTTGTCTCCTTACATAATTTGCAACTAAAATAAACTATAATAAAAAAACCATGGTATTTATTTCAAAATCTTAGATATATAATTAAATTTTGAAGGAAATCTAGAATATGTATAATTGATTGTGTATCAGAATATTTATTACAAGGAGTTGGCCACATACATGAATTTCATATATGTGATCTCCAAAATGATGTCAAATATTTGTTGAAAATCGGTAATGCAAAAAGGTACAGAACCAAAATATTATACTTTCTTCTTTATTTGTCAGAAGAAATTAAAAACCGAAAAATAGTGTGAAAGTATATGAGAAAAATCGAAAAGAGGATACATTTTCGAATTTGCGTTATTGCTTCCTTGCGCGTTTCGTTTCTTAGTAAACAAAGGTAATTTTACAGAAGTAGAAATAACTTGAAAGGTTATCAAGTAAATGGTCATCAGCCTTAGAGACAAACTTACCAACCATTTAAAGGGTAAATGAGTCTCTTTGAAGACAAAAATTGCAGCAGTCAGAATATTGCAGAATCTTCGCGATGTCTTCATTATGACTCAAATTCCAGTATTTGTTCTAAAACATCTGATGCACCTGCAAGGTAGATATAAAAACAGAACCGCATAGATGAGAGAATAGTAGTAACTGGAATCAGTCAATCGAATTGAGTTGAACTCAAGCAAGTAATGGAGCGAAATTAGTCCAACAATAACACTTTGATTTGTTCTTTTGCAATTATTTAATATTGACTTACTGCTTGTATATTATTGATTTCTTCAAATGCTGTTTTGTATATGTTTCGTCAGTGTTTTGTTATCCTCTCCTTTTTTTAGAGCTGAAAGAACCATATACATCTTTTATTGAACCTTTATTAGGCATTTTCTCATAACCCCAGTGGAAAGTATTGCGAGTGATTAAATGTATCATCTGCTTCATGATTTAATGCATTTTATTGATGACAAGTTTAAAAAAAACTATGTAAATTTTTAAAATTTTCTGTGAAATAAAATGTTTTAAATAATAATCAAATTGCATCTAATTCTCACAGATTTATTATTCAATAGTCTGAAAATATATATTACTCACCTGTCAATTTAAGTTCTTAGAATTTTTTTAAAAAATTTAGTATATGTTATATCATTACTTCAACAAAGTTAAATGCCTAAATGTTAAAACGTTCTTAAAAGTAAACTTATTCAAACTATTCACTGGACTTCCTCAAGAGAGTATTTTAATTAATAATAAATCAGTAAAAGTTTTAAATAAATTATTTTAAGGTTCTTAAAATGTAAAAGATTTCTCATTTATGTACAAATTTAGGTTAAAGCTTCTAATAATTTATTCCAATAAAACACTGATTTAATTTATAAATGGGAACAAAAAATTTTATTTATTTAATTTTATATTATTATAAATATATTATTTAAACTTAAATTTTATATTATATTACTCCTCATAATTAGTAGAAAATTGTTGAAATTTCAATTTTGTTCATACATTTTCAAATATATTATTATTGATTATTTTGCTATGATGTTTTAAAGATTTATTTCATTATATATATATTTTTTATTTCTTAAAATACTATTAACTCTATCCCATATTAATAGTGTCAGTTGATGAATTTAATTTCTTCCATAATATTCAAAGCAAAAGAAAATAAAAATAAAACCCAACTTCAAATGAAATAATTATAAACTTGATTACAGCCATATCAAACGTGTAAGGGCCGCGGTGGCCTGGGGGTAAGGTCTTGGCTTGTGAGCCGTAGGGTTTCAGGTTCGAGACCCGATTTCACCGAAGAACCGCCATGTAAGGGGGTCTGTTGCACGTTAAATCCGTCATGCCAAACGTCCTCCCGATGTTGTAGTGTGGTGTGGAGGGGTGGGTGCCAGCTCAGGTGTCGTCCTCGTCATCTGCCCTCGGTTTAAAATTACGAGGTCCTTCCCAAAATAGCCCTAGTGTTGCTTTACAACGGGAAATTAATATAACTAAACTCAACTAATCAAACGTGTATATTCAATGCTCAAAGATATCGAAATCTCTGAATGACCGATATAACAGTGGTTTGATAGCAAAATTTATCTTCTCACTAGTGGGATAAAATATAATTAAAATTTCAAAGAAAACCGAATTAACATTTAAGATTTAAATTAAACTACTGAAGCAACACGTAGATCAAATTCGTTTCTACTTTATATAGAAAGTATTGAAGAAACATAGCTAAAATTATTAATAATAAGATGTTTTTTATTAGATATTAATAATTTGAATTATTTTTTCGATTTCATTAAAAAATCGCAAATAATTTTAAGCTTTTGTAAAACTTTAAAAAAAAGTTAAATATATTATTCGAATGGCTGACGTTAAAAGAAAGACAATGAATCTCGACTAAAAATATGAATAACATATCACTATTTTTTAAGAATTCAAATCTTCTGTAAAATAGGAATTCAACTTTTAAAAGAAAGGGACAATCACTCTAAAGAATTCGCTGACATTTTCCAAGGGAAAAAAAAGAAAATGTCTGATACTTTTTGCAGAGCTCTTATCCAGGTAAGAGATACAAATTTTAAAACTTTGTGTCACATTCCTATAGATTGTTCTTTTATCCCATGTAAATCTTTAAAGTAAAAATGAAAAGTCAGAACCTTGAAAGGAATGAAGAAATCAGAAAGAAAAACTCGGAAAAATTTCGTGTACGGATTCTTTCTAGAAAAAAAAAACCCTTCACTGACTAGGAAAAAGAAATGGTTTCGTTTTTTGATGACTTTTTCCGGAATGTTTGAGATGTTCTCGATTCGCTTCAGGAAACAAGTGGAGGACGTAGAATGGGAATTAAACCCATGCAAACATGATTGATGATGTGATTACACTGTCAACTCTACCAGGATTCGAATACGCCATGGAATCGCTTCGGAACACGACGTTTCTAACTGATTTCAGCATTTTATCCATGCTTCTTATATACGAGCCATCTATCGATTTACATTTGGTATCGATACTTGTGTACGATATATCATCTTTTAAATAAGAACGGTGGAATCAGTTAGACAGAGACAGCCGAAGATATCGAAGTTGTATAAATAGAATGGCCTTCCAAAGACAGTGAAAAATTGATTTTGAAAGAGATCTGTGAACTGTCAGAGTTGGAGACTCATATTCCCATAAATCTAGTATAACGAAATACAATAAAATCTCTTCCTAAGTCACGGTACGTATGTGATTTATATGTCTGGTATTGAGGCAGTTATGGGAAAAAAATTCAGTTTCTGTGTAATAAACTATTAGGCAATGAACTGACATCTGACTGTGCGACAACTTTTGTGGATTTGATTTTCATTTAATTTTAAATATACTCTAACCTGATTACTAAATTATTTCTCTGGTAAAATATTTGTAGCTCTTCCACATTTAATTCTGATATATATATAATGTAAGCTTATGTTGGTTGAAGCAGAATGCAGGTTCGAAGACACTGAAGAGACAATTCACATTTTCAAATGATCTTTGATATCCATTCCGGGAAAGCAATTTTATGTACAAGCAGAGACGTGGACAAAATACGTCCACCACAACTCGACAGAAGTAAGGAAGAGACGGCGCGAAACACACAAGGACACAAGGAAGATCGTTAGGAGCGCCATCTCCGGTCGGCAACATCTGTTGGGCTCGGCTACATCGTCTAGTCCGGAGTAGGAGAAGGTCTTGGCGCGAAACAAATGATCACTAGTCTTATATAGCATGGGATTTCCGGTCACGTGGCGATGGCGATTGAATACACGTTGACCTTTGACAAGGGCAACGGAGGGACCATTTTCACTTGATACGTAGAACTGATTGCGCAATAATTTTTCACAGCTTCAGTTGAATTATTTAAACAAAAAGTGAATTGGATCAGGAAATAAGAAAATGAAATTACTATGGGCTAAATTAAGATAAAGCTTTGGAAATTAATTTGGCTTAAATTAAAAGTTTAAAATATCATTACATATATATATTACTAGATAAAAGGATGAAAAAAAAAATTTCACTTTTCATAAACTAGTATCATTACATGTCGCTTTTTAATAATTTCTTTCAATCATTTGGTTTATTTTATTTCGCATTTTAATTGATTTTCAGTCCATCGTTACCTTGAATTTGCATTATACGCAACATTTGCATATTTTTATTTCTAGTAGTTAATGTATTGGTAGCAGCAGTGTAGTAAAATTTAGTTTAGTTATATTAGCGTCCCGTTTGAAGCAACACTTGGACTATTTTGGGACGGACCTCGTAATTTTGAACCGCGATCAGATGACGAGGACGACACCTAAGCTGGCACCCCCTCTCCACACCACACCAGCGGGAGGATGTTTGGTCAGGACGGATTTAACGTGAAACAGACCCCCTTACACGACGGTTCTTTGATGGAATCGGGTCTCTAACTTGAAACCCTCCGGTTCCGAAGCTAAGACCTTACGACCAGGCCACCGTGGCCCCGCAGTGTAGTAAAGAAAAAAGGATTTTAAGTTTTGTTTCTAATTATATAGTTTTTCTATCAGACAGCAAGGAAATGGGTTCTTAATGCTTTTAAGTATTCAATAAAATTTGGTGGAAATTATATTTTAAATATATTAAAATATTCTTTATACTGCCAAATTACTGAAATAGCCTTAAAAGATTACAACTCGGGACATGCAGTTCATAATAGTATTTTTTTCATTTTTGAAAAGCATATGTTTTAAGAGTAAATCTTTAGAAAAAATGTTCAAAGTTAAGAAACTCCGCACAAATTAAAAGAAAGCATTTTTTTTTCTTCATATAAATAAGATTAGTTAGGGTAATTGGGAGCATGGAGTAATTGGGAACGATGGCCCATCGGTCAAAGTTATTGAGCTGAAAAGCTTTAAATTCCATTTTCACTGGATGAATATCAAAATTTCTCGCCTTTTTTCAGTAAAATTTTAAAAACATTTCTTTACATTACTTGTAACTCTAATTTTAAAAAGTGAAATCAAAACCAAGAAGCAGTATTACAGATTCATTCGGTTGACTTTTCTAAAAAAAAAAATGTTAATCTACTTGGATATGATATTCCTGTGTGTTGCTTTATTCTTCAGTAAGATTCTTTTTTTTTTAGATTTCTTCTGTAGATTTTACTATAGTGACTAAAGAACATAATCTACTTTCTCGTCTTTTAAAGAAAAGACTAAGAGATGTTCGGGAAAATAGATATTTTTTAAATGAAAGTATCCTCGTTTCTAGACCTTTTTTCAGCGTCTTTTTATCCCAAAGAATTAGATTAGATCTCATAGAATTAGATTCCAACACATAAAATTAGATTAGAACATTAACTTCAAGTTGCTCAAGAACTTAAGAACAGTCTATGTAAAGATTGGCTAAAATTTTGGGTAATAAATTAATTCGTTAAACATAAGGTGGTTGTTACTTTTTTTAATTGGATTTTATTAGTTTGAGTTTGGCAATTAATACAGAAGTTTTGAATAGGTGACAATCAAGTATATAATATAAAATGAAACGCAAAAGTGAGTTCTCTTCTTTAGACAGATTGATAGTCTGATAGATTTAACTGATCACGCAGTATTAAGCAGACAAAAAAAAAATGTAAAACAAAGAAATTTGTGCTATTTCAGTCCGAATACCGAATATCCAGTTAAAAATCTGAATCTTTTAAAGACCTGGAGGATAAAATTATACATCACACTTCATTATCTCATGAGCAGAAATAACGCACTAACTTTTCTAAATCATTTTTAAAATATACCATGAATTATTATACGAAACGCTAGTGTGCTAAAATTAAAAAAAAATAATGCAAAAAACACGATTGTAGCACTGTGTAGCAACAAGAAAAAAAATTGCATCATTTACTCTTTTTTCTTTTTTTTAACTCAAAGTATTTTTTTTTATCCGCTGATACACTGACATTGCTACTGAAAGAATACTTCTATAAAAATAAAAGTAGGCTTAACTCTTTTTTTTTTTTTAATTTTCGATGATAAACGCTCTTTCTTGGACATTTTTTTTTCTAGATTCGTTTTGGATTTTATTTTATCCCAAAAAAATTATTCTAGGAAGGATCAAATTCTCGATATTAGGGGTTTTTTTCTGTATATAAAAAGATACAAAAATGCAAACATTTCCACTGCTGGATTTCCTGAGGTTTTATTTAGACATATATTATCGCCACCTAGATACATTTTCTTTGTTCCATGTATTTTATCTGATATTTTTCTTATTTTTTAAAAAATTGCTGATTCTACGTTGCATTATATTTAGCCTCTTTTTATCAATGTAGAAGAGAGAAAAAACGTCTATTTTTTTTCAAGAACTGCATTATTTTATCTAATAGCATTCTAAGATTTAGAATATAGAGAATAATTTCAGTTTCTATCATTTACTCTTTAGTTTTGTAAAAGAACATCGCACATTTATGTAAGGGAAATTATTTTTTTTTATTTTGCTTAAAATGATCATTTATATAAAGAATATATAAAATTCTAAAGAATAAAGCAAACTTTATTCCGAATCTTATAATCTTTGCAGAATTTATAACTTTGATTATTCTTGTATCTCCTTATTTTTATAAATATTTTATCTGTGCAAATCCTTTATTTTTTTAGTTTCATGCATGACTTATTGTTTCATTTCTTTTGTGATGAATGATGAAAAATGGAGACCGGATATTTGTGGATAAAACACCTCAATCATTAAAAGAAATTATCTCAATAAAAGGATAAAAGTGAAAGCGTGTAAAATGTTTTACTATCCATTCGAATTTAATGGCCTATAAAAATAGAAAGTGAAAAAAAATGCAATACTTTCTCATTTTTAATACTTTTAAAGTATGCATATCATATCTCGAAACACTGTTTTTTCATATTTCTGCATTTACATTAATTTGTGATAAAAATAAATAATCAAATGTATTGTTATCTGTATTAATTGTGCTCTTCTGATAATTCGTTCCAAGAAATTTATCTTAATGGACAATTTTATGAATGGACAATTTTATGAAGAATATTTGTTTAAGTCGTATATTGAAATAAAAAATAACTGAATATTATCGAAAATTAAAAACAGATTTACATTATGCATTGTTCTAAAATTTTAAATTTTTAAGTTCATTCGGGGTTTGTTTTTCTATTTTCAAATGCCACTTGTACGAAAGCATAATCGTCAAGATATTGTATAAATGTTTTATACTTTAATAATTTTTTAAAATATTTATCAAAGCTTTTGTCTTAAGATTTGACCTCATTTCAAATATTTTCAGTCAAAAACAAATGGCGAGAAAAGTATATTTTTTGATGTATGGTCATTTATTTATTGACTAAAATGAAGCTTAAGAAGGAAATTCTCGCAAATTACAAATGTCTGAGTGAAGAATCATAAATTTCTTTTCTTTTAAATTTTGATCTTTTTTTCCAAACCCTAACAGGTGTACTTTATAATGGTTCGTCATTGCACTTAGTTTATTTCCTAGCTAGTATTAAATTAAATATATGCAAAAATCAAGACATATTTTAATACTATATTAATAAACGTTTTTGAATAATGAGAATTTTTGGTAAAACTATATTTCGAGAAAGAGGGATTTAAGGTTGTTCTTTTTTAATTTTCAAGGAGATGGAAAAAAGGATTTTTCTTCAATACATCCTAGATTGTTAGGTCTTCGTTATTTTTTCTTGCACGCATTTCTATCATTTAAATGTTGAGTTTTGAAATATTTTTTGTCTTTTTCTACATTGGGATGGATGCATATGTATTGTGATTTGTTATGCAACTGCTATCAGCAGTTTAAATATTTAGTCAGTTTTTTAACTCGAAAATTTGTTGGTTGACTTGGGGAAACTGTTACCTATTAATATTTGTTTTAAGAACGATTTAAATGCTTTCTATGTGTTTATTTTCAGGAATTACAGCATCATTAGCAAATTAATATAATTTAGTGATTCAGAATTATATAAAATTAAAACAATGCTGTTAAAGACAAAATTTCATGCTGTAACTATTCTAAAATATCTGGTATATGGTAAAAGAAATAAAAAAGAGAAGGCAATTTTTAAATAAACTGAATAAAAAGAATGAAACAGTCTTATTTATAATAATAATAAAATTTCCTTTCCTTCTGTAAATTTCTATTAATGCCTTTAACTTCATTTCTAATTATAGTAGACTTAAAAACAGACTTTCAGATAAAATATTACAAAACTCGTGATTTTCGGACAAAGACGTATATTTTACATAGACGAATATCTCCGATGCTTTACATTTGCTGTGAATATGCATTAGTGTACATTTTAAAGTTGTGATATTTTTAAATAATACAGCAAATGTGTTATACAAATAATTTATATGCATTCCAAATTATACTTAGTTTATATTAATATATTTAAAATATAATTACATTATAAAATATATTCTGCTTAAAAAGTAAATGAGCTACTAGGAATGGGGAGATAAAAGACAAAATTGATTTGGAAAGATTGCGATATAATTAAATGAATACAAATATTTGTATTCTTATGAATTTAGAATGCAATGTTTTTTTTATTTATTTAAAGAAACGTTAGTTTTTTAATCTAACATTTCGCACTTGCTTTAATATTAACTATAAATATGAAATATCTTTTAAAGTAATTATATCCTTAAGCGATATTTTTAATTTGCCATTAAAGTGCTTTTAAGAATCTTTTACAAAGCAAATTGTTCAAAGCTTCGATGTTAACAAAGTGTAAGATAATTAGCGAGATACACTTAATTTAACGATACTTGAATCTCAAAGACAAACACTAAAATTAATCGAGTTCGATATATTGTATATTGAATTAAGTCATCAGTATCTCAGTTTAAGTATTTTTAATATTAATCATCAACTTGCTTTATTAAAAAAACTACTGATGAAATATTTATATTCATCAGCAGGACTTTTAATTTCTTACTAAAATACTTTTTTTTTTTGTCAGATGGATTGTTTAAAACATCAGTGTTCATAAAGTGAGCTGCAATTAAATTGATGCACTTGATATGATAATGTTTGAAATTCCAAGAAAAAAAATGTACTTTAATTAAATCGATTATCTGCATTATATATTATATTAAACTATCAATATCTTTAAATGTTTTTTTGAAATTTATTATCAACTTCATTTATTTAAAATAACTTAGTAATTAATTTAGTAACAATTTAATGATTAGTTAATTTATTAAAGTGTTAATAATCTGCGTTAAAGTGTTATATTAAAGTGTTAATAATGTGTTTATATTTTTGAAAAATGCTTTTAAATTCCAATGAAAGTGTTTTCAGAATCTTATAAAAACAATCGGTGAAATATACTTTAATATTGATGAAGGATACAGTTGACGGATGTAACAAAAAAGATATAGATATCTGAGAGATAAGATATCTGAAACACAAAAAAGAAGTAATACAGAAATACATTGTATAAATATAAAAATTGAAAACTCTTTCTGTAGAATTTATCAATATTTTAATTAAGATGAATAGGTCGCGTTAGCCTGGTTGGTAGAGCTTTGGATTCGCATCCTTTCGGTTGAGGGTTCGAACTTCGCCGGCCGAAGACTATCCGTGTGTGTGATGGCTGGCGCACGGATAAATCTCTAGTGGTCGCAAAGCCCTCCATGTCGAGAGTAATACCACTGGGTGTACCGCTTCTGAGAAATTCCGATCGTTCTCTGAATCAGGTCTAAATTACGATCTGTGGATGAGTGAATGAAATACATGAGTAAAGTCCGCCCCCATAAAACGGGTTGTGACGTGTGAGTAGCTAAGTCGTACATTTGGCCCTAGTTGGCGCTACTGAAAAAACAAGAGACGCTCATTCGCCTTAAATCGCTGACAGATAACTGCCAGCGGGCTTATAAAGTGTCATAAGTCACAACAACTAAGATGAATTTTCCCATTTTTGCAATTTATATTTAAAAGAGTCCAGTTGATTAAATAATTAAACTTTTAAAAATAAAGAAATGCTATAATATTGGTGAGTTATGACTGATTGCTGATAAATACTTCATTGAAAATTTAAATTTTTGCTTTTTAGAATAAAACTTTTTTGTTCAATTTATCATTAACATAAGAAGATATAACAAAAGGATTTAAATATTTAGTAGTCAAATTGCCCGCCAACAAAATTAATATATAATCCACTGACAAATAGAAATTCAACTGAGTTTTAAATATAAGTAAAAATTACAAATTGAGTGTTACATTAATTCTTATTGATATAAAAGATAAATTTTCTGTACATCTGTTTAAAAAAAATTAGGGTTTGATAAATGAAATTTTCTATAAATTTGTTTTAAAAAATTAGAAAATTTATTATTGGTTAAGGTGATGCAATACTTAAAAAAATCGAAATGTTTTTATGAGCTCGTATGATAAATTGGATATTTTTAAATGTGTATGAACTTTTAGAGATGCATCTGTATTTTTTTATTATGTTACTGGAAAACTTCCGATGCATTACAAGAGAGAAACAATGTTGTTAAAACCACTTTTTAAATCATCTGAAATAGAGCCGGATACAAAATTCACTATTATACTTTTCTACCATTCTCAAATTCGTATAGTTAAACTGAAATGATGTTTGTATGCAAATTTGCTTATAAGAATAAAAGCTTTAACTTAGAGTTTTTTTCGTTTTCAGTCTTTTAAAATTTTCGTCGCACTAAGGCTTCTAAAACAAGGAAAATAAAGATGCTACTATTTTCATATATTTGTTAATTTATGTTTATAGCATAAACATACATTTAATAAACTCTGACATATTTATTTCTTTTAGTTTGTTACGATTATGATTTTTGAAATATTGATCATTCGTTTATTTTTCTTTACATATTCATTAAACAAGAAAAATAATTTTTTTGCAATTATTTTGGAAACTTAAACTTAGCAAAAATTAAACTTGCAAAACTTAGAAGAAATTAATATTTTGTAAAAGTTACAGGCAAATTGAATGGAACAAATATCATGGCACTGATTATTAAAGTATTTAAATTCATTTTCCTCCATGTTGTGTTTTTCATATATAATATTTTTCGAAAGCCTAAGGCTTTTTTGAAAATTAAAATATTGGTGTAAATTTTTGGAGCAAGTTCTAAAATATATGCTTTATAAAATTTTCTATTGAATTAATTCTAAGACATGTAGTAATTTTTATGAATGTACAAAGTTATATTTAATGCATTTTTTAAAATTTGTTGTATATTTCAAAATAAAAAAAATGTATAAACTTAAATACCATTAGAAAGGGGCAATACCATTAGAAAGGGGCATGTTTTAAGTAGAATATTAATAGCTATATAAAGAAGAAATTTTATAGAAAACTCTGCACTTTTAAACAAGCCTTAAAGATTTAAAAACGTTCGATTTTTTTCTAAAAAGTTAAAATTAAAACTTTTTTTTAAAATAATTCAAAAAAATTTGTAGGTAGAACTCTACTAATTAAAATGCAATTAAAATATAATCCCAAACATTAAAATTTAAAAAACATTTAGATGATAATGTGCCACCTTAAAAGAAATGGATTTGTTAAAAATACAATACTCATTAAATATTATGTGTATTTTATCCTATTTTAAACTTATCTTTATCTATCCAATTTTAAACTATTACATCACATATTTCAGATAACAATTAGTATAAGAATAATATTATTATAGTATACCTAAATTCTAAATTATATTATTTTTTGTACTGACTTACTTTGTTTTTGGTACTTTTATATTGGGGGCTGAGGTAATCTAATCAGAAGTCCAAAGTTACTAGGTGGTGTTTTGCAGTTTCGATAGCCAAATTTCGGAAAATGTGTTGTGTATAAGGCTTCTTCCATACACATAAAATTTCTTAATAAATATTATGATTATTGGAACAGAGATATATAAAGTTTCACATATGGTTGGTGTAGCTGAATTCGTCCCCCCTCTCCATCAAAGCAATGGAACAGAAGACCATGGCTGAAGTGTCATCCATTTCTTTTAACCATTGTTTAGTATTATGTCCTATCCAAAATGCTCTTTTCTTACTCCAAATGAAATACAATTTTTTTTTTTTTAAAAAAAGGAATTTTTACACCAACTTTATATTTATAACGATGGAGCTATTGGAATCAATTTTTTTACTCGATTCCTGTTGTTTCAGGGTTTTAAAATTTGGTTTCTCAGCGAAAATATTATATTAAAATATAAAACTATTTAATTGATGTGCATAATTGAATTTCATAAGATAAGTGCCAGGGGTAGCGAATTAGAGAAAAATGCATCTAATTTCCTTAATATATGTAATAAATTAACCATTAAGATATATAATAACAAAATCAATAATAATAAACATATTCATTCTATTAGAAAATGTAATTAAATGCAGTCGTCTTTCAAACACAACGAATTTTGCGTTTTTAAAAGCAAACATACGGATTTCCTTTTCCCAAATCTCTTCTATGTATTTCTTTTTGGAAATATCTCGAGACAAGGACTGGGCTGAGATTGACAAGTCAATGGACAAGCCCCCTGGCGAAAATCTCACTCTTTTATCCTGACCCCGAAAGCCCCTTTCTTTTTGGAAGAAAGCATCTATTTCTCCTCTACGGTCAAGTACAGGCCAGATCAAATCTTTTTTTCCATCGAAAGGAAAAGAGATATATTTGTTGGACGACTCTGGAGATGTCAAAAAAATTTAGGCTGATGATCTGCAAAAGGAATGCATCTAATATTCTTTATAGCAAGAATTCACTGAGCACACATTTGTGTTGCTTTGTTGCATTACATCAAATTGTGTGGCAAATACTTTTGCATAGTGTTATCCATGTTTCTAATGTAGATAAAAACTGAGAAAAACAATTTTATAAAGATATTTTTTTGTTTTTATTTTGTAATTTTTTAAATATTTTTTTATTTAAACTTCGTTACTATTAATATTGTGATATCTCAAATCCATTATCACGTATTGAAATAACATCAATATGTCACTTGCTAGAAACCACCAGGATTCAAAAACTGTTTGAAAGCTCCATAGTGCATTTACATATACTCGAGATTACAAGTGTTCAAAACTTTAATAGTGTTCAAATTGACATTAAAGTGCTGCAAGATGGTAAACTTGAAAATTAACTAGAAATTTAAGAGGTAGTGAATCCACATCTTAGGGCAAAGAAATTCAATTAATTTTTATTACTATTATGGAACCTTATCAAATTCACTAATATGCAGTGATGAATAAGAAGTACTTTCTCGAAATGGACATGATGGAAAATTCTGAAAAACTTCAGTTTCCGATCTTCCTACCAGAAACTTAATCAATTATTTATAATTTAATCAATCATAAATACCCTTAATGGGATTATGCTTTACAAAATGTGAGAACAATAATTTATTTTTGATGTATCTTAATTTTACAACTACTTCCTAAATTTGTAAAATATTCAAACTGATATACGAAAAAGTGATAGTTCTGAAACATTCAGATAATCGCTCTCTGCAAGCAAATGGAATCGAGAATTCAGTTAATATTTTTCAAATTCTACTGAATATGAATTCAAGATATTCAGCATAATTCGAAATTTTATAATTTTTATATTGGAAAGATAAACATTTAATGAATCTCGACCTTGGGGCTTATATTTATTGAAATTATATATTAATAATTAGGTAGATTACTATCTGAAGACTACCTATTGCAATGCTTCTCATGAAAAGACATGGTTCTCATGTTAAAGTTTCTTCAGTTTTTCATGATCATGGTCCCTAGAGCCCAAATGCACTCAAAGTTTATATATAATTATAACCAAATGCACAGTTCAAATGTTTATATATAATTTGCATATAAAGATTTGCCCATGTTATTCTGTGAACAGGACAACTAGAGTAATTTTGTTTGGATTTTAACTGGATTGGAATATGTTGTTAGAAATGTAAAAATCTCGGATGAGTTCGCAAATGGCCCATCTATCGTCAAGGGTTTGGAAATGGGGTAGGGGTGAAAATTTCATTCAGCTATAACTTTCTTAATATTGAAGGTGAAAAAATAAATCCAATTAGCAAAATTATCACGCCTTAATTTTGACATCTCCTAATATATAACATAACTATTTATGACATAATATCAACTATTTATGTTGCTAGAGAGTAACTTAGACGTAAAGGAATCTCCTTTGCCTTCCAGCTTGCTGGGAGAAATTTTTATGTATTATATCTAATGACATTGGGGCATATAATTTCTGAAAGATCCCATCATTGACGCATAAATCGTATATATATATTTCATGAATTTGGGCTAATTATTACTGCGATTCAGTATACTAAATTCTATGAGAATACTACTTTCCGACTATGATAATTCTGGTCTCATTCAAAATCAATATTTTGCTGTTTTAGAAAGCTATTCTATTTATACAACTTCGATCTCTTCGGCTGTCTCTGTCTGATTCCATCGTTCTTATTTAAAACATGATATATCGTTCACAAGTATCGATACCAAATGTAAATCGATAGATTACTGCTATAAGAAGCATGGACAAAATGCAGAAATCAGTTAGAAGCGACGTGTTCCGGAGCGCATTCGAATCCTGGTAGAGTTGACTGTGATCACATCATCAATCATGTTTGCATGGGTTTAATTCCCATTCTACGTCCTCCACTTGCTTCCTCAAGCGAATCGAGAACATCTCAAAAAAAGTAGTCGAAAATCGAAACCGTTTTTTTATCCATAGTAAGTGAGGATTTTTTTTTTGAGTAAGAATCCGTACACGAAATTTTTCCTTGTTTTCCTTTCTGATTTCTTCATTTATTTCATTCGTCTGGATTCCTATCTTTACTTTAAAAATTTACATGATATAGAAGAACAATCTATAGGAATGGGGCACAAAGGTTTAAAATTGGTACCTGTTACCTGAATTCAAGAGCAAAAAAAGTATATAATTCTTTTTTCAGGGAAGATATCACAGAGACTTTCAGTTTGAATTTTTACAAAACTTTTAAAATTTTAGAATTGTCATTTTCAGAGATTTATAAAAGAATTGTAAGAAGAATGCGGACACGAAATAAAATTCACCTTTTGAGAATCTTTTAATAAATCCTCAAACATAAGTTCTACCATTTTGAAAATGTTTTCAGAAATATGTAATAGAATTTGCAATTTCTTCTAGAATATAAGTGAGGGAAATAAATTTTACATTTTGAATGTCTCTTAACACAGGTAAACATTACAAATTTCACAAATATTTCCTAGGAGTATACTTTATTTATATATGTAAAACATCTTTCAACAGTTGTGTGGGCGAAGAGAGGACACTTTTGAATTTTTAACCGATTTATTCCATTACGGGAGGTATAACTTACATACAAGAAGCGATGATCAAACTGACATCCATTTATATCGCGATACAAGTGCATAAAAGCAAAAAAGACCAAAATTTTCCATTCAATGCTTGTTACAATGAGATTTTAATAGGGATTTCTTCAACATTTTTAGATTTAAGATAGGGAAATTTAGGTATTGTTGAAAGAATGCGGTAAACATTAAGGATTTCTTATCCCTTCCCTCGGAGCGTGGAAAAATGCTGGAGTGAGTAGTTTTAGACAGCGTGTGCAGGATTAATTAAGTAAAAAAGTAGGGATTGGACAAGAAATAAGAGACCATTTTAGAATGAAGTTAATAGGGTCTGAATTAAGATAAAAAAATAATAAATTGAGATTTAAATTAGATTAAGAGATATTATTATATATATTATTATCTATGCGAGCTCTTTGTAAACGAAACAGCTTCCTTCGTCATGAAATGATATACATTTAACCACCCTAATCGTCGTTAGAGGGTTAATAAAACACAAATGTATTATATCGCAACTATCAAAAATAGGTCTCATACATCTTTAGAAAAGAACGCAAATCTAACTAAACTTATAAACAATTAAAATATTCAAACTTTAGAATGTTGAAGAATATTTTGATCTCCCCGAAGTCTGAATTGTTATTTTGGATTTCTATTTTTATGTTAACTCATTAACTCAGTAGCTTAATATATGGTATTGGCTATAGTATATGATATGAAGTTTTAAAATATGATATGAAGTATGGTATGGCATGCTTCTGGTAATGAAACCATAAGCTAATAGCATGCATTAGTTTTTGGCTTCATGACTTGAGCTGTAGATTTATATCAACTTTTAGATGAAAATTATCCATGGATTAATTGTCCCTATTTATCATTATTTGTGGATTTGATCACTCAGAAATGAAACAAGTTAATGATCAAATTGTAATATGCAATCTTCATTTTTAAACTGTTGATTTTCATATAATTTCGGGCTATAGCTATTAAAGGGTGAATTATCTTTTCATTCATCTGCATGTCATTTCGTATGTAAACGAAACTGCGAAATAAGCACAAGAAGATAAGTAAAATAATTTTGATATGTACACTACATCAAAAACAGCTTCATCAATCAATCTACAATTATCTGCTTCAAAATTGTAGGTGTCTTTGATATTTTTTTTTCAATCGATCTGCAGCATTGGTTCTTAATCCAAACATGTCTTCTAATCACAAAGCTAAAAAATGAACCAAGTGATATCCCCCCTTACGATTTGCATGGTGTATCTCCCGAAGATATGGAATATTCAAAGGTAAAAGGAACAGTACGGGGAATATCTGGAAAATGGGATGCTAAATAAATGAATTTTTAAGAAATTTTATTTTAATACATTTTGAGGCAATTTTATTTTATTACATTTTGGAGCTCTTTTTATTTTACTACATTTTGGAGCAATTTATTTACTTATTAAATCAATCAAATCTCGGAGAAAGTCTACAAAACATTTTTTTTATATGTGCTGTGCTGCTGGACCCGCCTGCGGACTATTCTTGAGTCCCTTACAAGCCAATTAACTGAAGGCCGGTGAGACAGACTGGTCCTAAAGGTTGATATCTAATCAACAAAAACCGTATTTTTTTAAACGCATGAGAAACGCAGTGGTGCAGAAACAGAATTTTTCCAACGGCTAATGCTATTTTGTACTTGAAGATTTATTTTCATCACTAATATTACTAACGTTTCCTAAAACTCATACAAGATGGTTATAATTAAACGTCCCCTATAAACAGACTTCGCAAACTGATGAACAGATTGCAGCGAAATTTGGTATATAGGCTATACACGAAATGTGCTCGAGGAATTTTGAAAAAAAAAAATGCTTCAAAATGTGCACCAGAGGGCGCCATTTCCAGAAAAACAAATTTGGCACAATAAAGGTCCAAAACGTAATGCAGAAACAGTATTAACAATCCAGAACAAGAATTATGAGTAATAAAATGTAAAACGTGAAAAGCTGTCAATTCTAGGGGAAAAAAATGTCGGCATCTGCATGCTTGCGAAGAAGAGAAAACTTTATGCAGAACAGGTTAGTATAAGAAACGTTTGAGGTCGTTGTTATGTTTTATGTCGATGTTTTCTACTGTAATGATGATGGTATCTTTTTGCTATATTGAATGACTTAAGGAACTCCATAACACTTTATGTGTGAAGCATCACAACTGATCATTTACGATCTGCTATCGACACTATCGACTTGAAGTTTTGCTGGTGAATGAGGATGGTCACATGAAGCACATTTCTCTACATCATCCTTGATACGATTGACAACTGCTCCTCTTGCGCAATTTCGTCCTAATTTGTTCTTTTTTCTGCAAACTGGACTGGTTTTTTTTTCAGTTGAACAGTGCACTGTTATTTTTCACTTACCTTTACTTAATATGGTTTGATTACAAGGTGATCAGAAACTAAATAAATGTTAATATTGTTTCTGCATTCCGTTTTGGTCGTTTATTGCGATCAATTTAATGTTTTTCCGGAAAAGGCATCCTCTGTCGGAAGCTTTGGAACTAAAAATTTTTTTCGCAATTCTGGAGCGCATCTCGTGCATAGTCTACATGCCAAATTTCGTGACAATCCGTTCACCCGTTTGTATTGTATGATGCTGTTTATAGGGGAAGTTTAATTATAACCACCCTGTATATTTTTAAAAAATTCGTGTACATATGTCAAATAATTGTAAAAAGTTTACAAAATATTACAAATATGCTCCAGAAATTACAGAAATCTAAATATAAGATTTTTATGACCGATACTAATGGGTAAATATTAAGTAAGAAAAATTGAAGAATTGAAATTTAAAAGTCATTGAAAGATGATAAAAATCATTCAAAACATTCATAAATATATTTGAAAATAAACATATGATAATATATCTATATACATTAATTAAAGGTCTAAAATAAGAAAAAAAATTACTTCAGAATATTTCCCCCTTGCCATTCCATAAAAATTTCCACCCACATCGATTCTTTCCAATTTTTTAGAATTTCATGTCTTTTATACATGTATTTTCTTAATCCATACTAGAAAAAGTCTTTAAACTAATTTATAACCAAAATACCACCACCTACTTGAGAAAACTTTCTTCAGCTAAGGCCTCATACGAAACCAACTCTCCTGAATTTAAAAAATTGGAAGAATTCTGTGTGTGTATTAAACGCAGTTCTTTAAAAATGCAAAAAAAACTAGATTCATGAATATTATTGTGTGAGTTTTAAATAAATATGAGACCAAATATTTAGACAAAATAATTCAAAGCTAACTGATTTATTTCAAACAATTCATTTTCATTTTTTTTTCACAGTACATCGAAACTAAATTTTAAAAAAGCTTGCTGCATTTTAGAAAATTTAGAAAAGCTTGCTGCAATTTAAAAAAGTTTGCTGCATGAGGAAATCAAAGAAAATTTATAATTATTGATTCTGAATTTTACTTCAGTTGTTTTCTACTGTCCATAATTTTGGCTCAGTGTTCGTAGGTATATTTTGCCGTAGACGATAATAGGTATCGACAATCTATCAACATAATTTTTATACTTTCGAAATTTTTCAGTCACTTTCATCACTTATTTTTACTATGTTAAATAAATGTCTAGACAGTTCCAGGATTCCGAAGTTTCGTAGACATAAACATCATTAAATATATGCATTGAATTTCCTTGAATCTTCTTGTAATAAATCACTGTATACTGTTTTAAATTTTAAAACATTTTAAATGAATACTAGTCAGATATCTCAACAAGAAAAAAATTACAGACTTCAGTAATGTGTTGTCTGTGATAATTTATTTCAAGAAAAAAATTATGAGTTAGTGTGAATTTATAAAGGAGGATAAGGCTTAGAATTTATAATTAATTATAAATATTAGCTTGACTTCATGTCAATTTCATATAAGTTATAAAAGATTTTAATAAATTCGTAAACGGTTTAATTAAAGGTGATATAAGAAGAGAGTTCAAAAGTATTTGATTTCATGCATTAGTGTAGATATATATTTTAAAGCGAATTCAAACAACTGGTTTCCCTCATTTCAAATTTCTGTCAAATATTTTTATATTTCAATCTACAAGGTGGCCATAAAATAAATTTCCCTGTTTGGCGGCATCTACAGTTAAAATGAATGAAATCTCATTTCATATACAAATTGTGGATAACATAGGAAAATGAATTCTTCCGGAAAAAAAATAGTACTAAAAGTTACCGATAGGAGAAATATTGGCACTGCTATCACGCGTGGGCGAGGAAATTTGTATATGGGAGTTTGTGAATCATGTAAAATACCTAAAATATACAGCAATGCTATACATGTTTGATAAAAATAACAAACGGCCTGTTAGCAGTTCATGCTTGATTATTGATGTGTTCTCGGCAGTTTTTTGTGATTGAATGTTTACGTGTTCTAATAAGGGCCTTGCCTTACCTTAGCGTGATTTACTAGTAAAACTGTTATACACTAGACGGCGTAATGCTCTGGCTGTTCTTAAGCAAACTTGTCTGTCTTATGTACAGGACATAAGACGGACTGTTAGGAGCATGACAGCTTATACGCATCAGTGGAGAAAGTCATACAACGTATGCAATATGTTGTACAAAGGGAAGGTCATATTGAAAATGTTGTACGGCGTCCAGGCAGCCTTAATATTGATGAGTAAAAGATTATTTTCAGTGAGTTTAATGAATTCATTCGCAATTGTACTCCCACAATGTCTGTATTTCCCCAATTGGCAACTTTGGGTATTATTTTTTTTTCTGTGGAATTACTCTTCCCGTGCATTCTTCAGTCTGATTATGAAATGTGGTTTCATTTCGTTCACTCGTTTTAGCTACAAATGCCGCCAAACAGGGAAAGTTATTTTATGGCCACCCTATATTTTATTAATGATTACGGTAAGCTTTATCTTTTTTTTTGTATGAAGAATTTAAGAATCTATAATATTGCTTTAAAAACTTTGAATACTTTATGTATGATTAAAATAATCAGGAAAACAAACTAATTCACCAGCCTCAACCACTAAATCAATTTCGAAAGAATTTCTTACATATGATCTTTCATGATTTCTAGATATGTCTGCAATGGTTGCCTACTCTATTCCACCCTCCATTTTTTACAAAAATTTCAAAAATATCACTGCGCATTTTCTTTGGGCAGAAAAAAAGCAACCAATCTCCTGCCCCAATCACTACGCCGATTTCGAAAACTTTTATTTCGGATTTAAGCTCGTTATTATTAAGTGCATCATCAATAACCGCCTATTCCTTTATTATCTTATAGTTTAAAAATATATTCAAAAATGAAAACTTTTACATAACCCCAGTCTTAACATCTAAAGCGATTTCTCCAGTTTTTCTCGTTACATTGCAAATATAGCTAACCAGTGGAATAATAATACTCCGTGCTTAACATAAAACTGTTTCTTTGCAATATGAAGTAATTCATCAAATTTGAAGGAAATCACTATATTAATACTGTTAATATGACAGGAGAACAGCTAGTCGTTGAAGGCTGCCATCAGTAATTAAAGTTTACATGTGAGCAGAATTAATTATTATCTTCATTTCAAAATATTACAATGAAATCGTGGCAAGGGAGGGAAAAAGACTGTGAAGAATAGTTTTGCATTGAAGTTCTGAAGAATTGCCACTTTATGGTTATAATCAAGCAAAGAAATTATATACTAAAATTTACTGGAAATTATATACTAAAATCCGAAAACTAATTTTAATAATTCGAAATGTTTTAGCTTCATTAAATGTATTTGTTTTTATTTTATGCTTGTTAAAGTAAAATGTATCAAATCCGATAATTAATCAGTTAGTGCATTCTTCCCAAAACTTTTCCGCATAAACTCTAATAAACATGTCATGCCAAAGAACCCCCCTACAAACCACAAGTGTAAAATAGTTACTATTACTTTTGGTTTGAATTCAGAATTTTCACTTTATCTATCATATTACTCTTAACAAGTTTATTTGGCGATTAATCCCTGGCATTTGTTTAATAGTATCCAAAAATCGAATTTGGATTTTAGGCACATTTTTCTCAATCGATTGCAATAAAGATTTAACACTAAATGGCATTTGTAGTCACAAATTCCCACATCTAATTTGATGTATTTAAATTATTGCGTTTTTAAATTATCGGGTTAACTTGTTTCTGAAAATATAGACAGACAGAGAAGCAACCCTTCGTTGGATTTAGCTCAAAAATGATAGATATATACACAATAGATTCTATGTACAGATTTGTATATTCTACACAATATAAATCTGTACATAGAATCTACACTATATAAATTTATACATAGAATCTTATCTAACTGTTTTTGGTGCATTTTAATATTGGAGTATACATTGTAAATTAATTAAACAATTAAGGAAAAGCAGAGAGAGATTTTATAAGAATTGTATCGCTGTCGCCATGGTTGACAGAAGTTGAAAAGTCAGAATTGCTTAAAACATCAAAAAAGAATTCCAATAATTTGTTCACTTACTTCACCTTACTGATGACATTTGTATTAAGGGAACAGTGGACTTCATAAGACTTGTTGAAAATAATTAACTTAGCGAAATGAAATATTTTAAGCTTATATATTAGATTGTAAAACGACAAATATCACAAACGTTTTAATAAACTTATTTTCAAAAATGAAAATATAATTTTTAAAAATATTAAAGTACTCTATGTGATTTAATTTTTAATTTTTTCTCTCGATTTTAGACTATCATATAAAGACATGTTTAGAACAAAACTGTGTATGATTTTATATTTTCATTTAAAAATTCTTAATACATCAAAAAATTCTGAAATATAATGCGCACGCATCAAATTTTCACAATTTTTTAATTGACTTTTAACTATCTGAAAGAACTTGACACATAAAGTGAATACCCAAATTTTATTTTACTGGTTAGCAAAAAAACATTTAATTTACATTTTATATAATTTTCTTAAAAATTAATGACACATGGAGAATTTTCCAAAGACATTTAAAAGGGAAATCACTTTTAGAAAAGTCTTTAAAATATACTTACAATTATGAAAACAATAATATTCATTTTATGTAATTAGATTATAAATGAATGAATAACTTTTCATTTTATATAATGAAATTATAAAATCATATAATTATGAAATGAAATTATAATTATTTATTTAATCTCATATCTGTTTAGGAAAAAAAGATTAAAAATAAATTTTATTTTTTCGTAATTTTTTATTAGTTTCAATATCTAGCGTCCACTTAAAGTACTGTTTCGCAAAACATTATTGACAAAATCAAATGAATTATTTATCAGATTGATTAAATGTTTTGAATTATATTTGTAATATTCCTCAATGCTATAAATAAACTATCAATGGTTGGTTTCATTATTTATATCAAAAATATTTTATAATAATTCCATTAATTTTGCTAGCTTCTTAGCTTGTTTTGAATAATATCTATGAAAAGATATATGAATTTGAGCGAAGAAAGTAAGCGACATCCACACTCTTTATTAATTAATTAATTACATTTATTAGAAGTATTGTATACAAGCATTTGCATTTATAAGAGAGAAGACATCAGTTATAACTTGCTTGGTAATTAATTAAAATATGAACAGGGATCATGAATTAATGAGAAAAGGATGGGATATGTAATTTTGATAAAGAATTTCGTAATGTAATTATGCTACGTATTTGCATTATGAAAAATACCAATTCTAATTTTGTACCTTGTAGTGTGATGTAATAAAATATTATCTCTAATTTTAATTAAGAATATGTATTTACATTTGCAGGGAACTATATGAATTCCTAGCGATATGAATATTTAAATCAATGCCATATAATTATAAGGATAGCAGAATATTGTTTGTTACTTTATTCGCCATAATAACTATTTAATGAATAACAGCAAAATAACTCCTACGATCAATTGATAATTAGAAACCTTATCTGCAGCAGCTATATATGATTAAAAAATGTTTCCATAAGAAATTTCGATTGCAAGAGTTAATGAATATATGAATTTAGTTCTTCGGTTATATACTGAAATTTGTTTAAATATCTAGTTTTTAATAAAATATCCAAAATCCGTATAATCGGAAGTTGAATTTTTAGTTTCGAAAGCATAATCGAAGATCTTATGATAAATTTCATTATTTAGAATTTTATGAATATTATATTTTGCATTGATTTTGATAAAATTATATTATTTTTATACATTTATTTAATTTGACGGTTTATTTTTGTAGAAATGGAATTTTATAATCGATTTTTCACTCGCTTTCTCGTGTACTGGAATTTTGAAATAGTGTAGTTAATTTGGATATTCTCAATCATAATACTCTTTTCAAATAATAAAAATTGTAGAAAAAACGTAGTTGATTGAGAAATCGTTTGGAATCAATCGTTTCGATTCTTTAAATTGTAGTTTTTTAAGAATGCCCGTACCTAAAAGAAAAATCGGGTAAAATTTTATTTCAAAGTTTCCTAATAACTTGAAATCATACTATACAATGGTCACAATATGTATTTTAAAAGTGGATTGAAATATTAAAAAAAATAGATTCATGAGAAATTTTTAATAATATTTTCTCTTTTTATACACTTTTAAAATGAGTTTTCAATAATTTTTTCTTCATTAAATGCCTAGTGATATTATTAATGTTAAATTTCAACTGAATTTTTTATGTCCAGCAATGGTGTGATGCCTCTAAAAGTATTTTTATTCATGAAATTGTGAGGGACATTAGACTCGTGCTACTTTAAAAGCCTTAGACTTGTTTTATTTATTGTGTAAATGAATATTCTAAATAAAAAAAAGATCACGACATCATAGTTTAACCAAATAGTTATATTTTTAATTGCATGATATTCAACTGTGCGATGTCATTCATAATACTGTAACTTTCTGAACTTTAACACGTTTTGATGCCTGTTGTAAGCATAAATCTCCTTATTTAAATTTCAACAATAAAAGAAAAGCAGCGTTTAGATATTTTATGGAAAAATAAATACGGTTAGAATTTTTTTTTCAAAATTTAAATCTATTTTTGAAAAACTTAAAAAAAATATTTTTTAAGGTTATCAAAATTCTGTAAAAAAATTGTAGAGAAATCAAATTTGTGAAATTTAACAGATAATATTTTGAGTTTTAACTCTTTTAATGTCGAACGATGATATATCGTTCTTTCGCAACACTTGCGAAAAATACCTACGATGATATATCGTTACGAACTCGAGGGCACTTTACTTTTCAAAAAATAATGTAATAAGATTGGCATTATATTATCTTTCCATTGTTTCGTAATATGTTTCTTTTTGAATTTTGCAAGAATTTTCTTTTTTTTTTTTTATAAACTTTTCCCCAAATCCTAGCAAATTCTTCAAATCAGCCGACATTTCTTGCAAATATATGATACTTTCGTTCGGCTTTAAAGGATTAAAATGACGTAAAATATATTTTTTATATAATAAGTTATCTGAAATTATCACGGGAAAATTCCCAAAATCGTGCTTGTTTTTTGATTAGTTAACTCTAATTAAACTACTTAAAACAATCAATGCAAGGATGGCTTTTAAGTCCCCACCCCCCAGGTTGAAAATATGTTTACCAAATTTTAGAGCTTTATATCAATTTGATTATAGCATGCGAAAAACGCATATGCATTCCCTTTATTATAAATAGAAATTAAGATTTTTTATGATCATATAATGAGCAATAAATTGTTTTGGGAATCAATCTTTGAAAAAACAACATTATCCTAAATGTATTTACCCAGAGAAAATGCTACATAATTCACTTGAAATAGTAAGCAGAAGGAAATGATTTTTTTTCTCTCTAGTACAGCAGTATATCCAATTGATCGCAACTAGGAATTCCAAAATTATACATATACATTCCCATTATTATAATACATAGAAATTACACATTTTTGTAACCATATAAGGAACAAGAAATTGTTTTGGGAATCAGTATTTGAAAAAAGCATTCTCCTATATCTATTCACTCAGAGCAAGTTTTACATAATTCATTTTAAACATAAGCAGCAATTATTTTTTCTCTCCGGTACAGCAGTATATCCAATTGACAGCAACTAGGAATTTAAAAAATATACATATACATTAATTTTAATATGCATCGAAGTTAAAAATTTTTGTGATCATATAATGAACAATAAATTGTTTTGGGAATCAATCTTTGAAAAAAGCATTCTCCCAAGTCTTTGAAAAAAAAAGCATTCTCCTTCATCTATTCACCCAAAGCAAGTTTTACATAATTCATTTTGAACATAAGCAGCAAGTAGCAGGAAAAATTATTTTTTATCTCTTTCTCTCTGGTACAGCAGCACATCCAATTGATCGCAACTAGGAATTCCAAAAATATACATATACATTAATTTTAATATAAATCGAAGTTAAAAAAATTTTGCGATTGTATAATGAACAATAAATTGTTTTGGGAACCAATCTTTGAAAAAAGCATTCTCCCAAGTCTTTGAAAAAAAAGCATTCTCCTTAATCTATTCATCCAAAGCAAGTTTTACATAATTCATTTTGAACTTAAGCTGCAAGTAGCGGGAAAAATGATTTTTTATTTCTCTCTCTCTCTGGTACAGCAGCATATCCAATTGATCGCAACTAGGAATTCCCAGATTGCAGCGGTGTAACTTAAGACAAAGACAATCAAGGACTCAAATAACTTCATTGAAACGTGAACGGAATTAATCTTTGCTCCTGAGAAAATAGCCCGGGCTGAATATATTGCAACTAGGATTTCGAGATAATTTTTTTTTTCTTTCCCGGAGTAAATAAAAAAGAAATAGATAGGAATAACCAAGTACGTGTAACTGATACTGAGAATTAATATGCTATCGTCATAGAACCATTTTTCATACTTGGATTATTTACTGTCCTTTGGGGATAGTTTTGCCCTCTCTTGGTTTTGTCAACACAGCTTTGGAAAGAAAAATCCCTGCAAAACTGGTTAGGGAAATGATTTTCCCCTTTCCTTTTGAAGACAGATATTAGCGTGTTTGCAATATGATTTGCTGTTAATAGTTAATAAAAATGTTTAACAGTTAATAATATATTAGCTAGTTTTGCAAAATATTCGCAGGTTTGATTAATTAGGATTAACCAGTTAATTGTTTCGACCACTTCGGAAAATGGTATCTAAATTGTGTAACAAAAATTCAGCTATGTTGAGTATACTTGACAAACAGAGAGTATGTGTAATATCAAATTATGATGCAATGAAATTATTTTTATTTTTTATTTCAATAATCTCATTTATTTATTTACTTAAACTATACATTTTTTGCATATGAATGAAAGGAAATATAAAAAAATTAATTTATTATTTTATTTTGCTGTTATTGAATGATATTGAGCAAAGATAGTGCAAAGCATAATAATCTTTTTATTTATTCCTTAGATTTCAACTTGGCCTCAAAATATTTTAAACATCTTGAAATTTACGAACATGTTTGAGTTTTTACTAAAATGTTAACTCAAATTACAAATTGTCACTATTCCTGACGACTGAACTCGTCATAACGCAAGTTGTACTTTTTCTATGGCGATTGCACGCGTCAAAAACGGTTAACTGGTTAATTTAGATAAATTTAACTGAAAATAAAGTTAACTTCCCATTGATATGTAATTTTATAAGTAATGAGACTACAAGAAAAAACTGTTTATTCCTCTAAAATTATACACTCTTCTGCTTGTAACTTTACTGAACCAAACGCTTTTGTTCATTTTCATAGTTACAGTGGAGCATCGGGATTTCGAGTCCTTGACATCCGAAATGTCGGATAAAGCAGACATTCTTTTTTTAATTTTCTGAAAACTTTTTACTTAGAAAATGAAGGAAAAAGTCAAGTACGAGTTGGAAACCAAGCTAATGGTAATTCTGAACTTGAAGGAAATAATTGAATTGGAATTTAAAAATGTATGCATTACCTTAATTAGTAAAAATACGTTCCATTATAATCCTTTGACGTCAGCAAATAAACTGGCATGAGGATACTTTCTCCTGCACCACATTAACGTCATATCGGTTAATGCAGCGATAATGTTCCTGTTTTTTTTATAATTTAGCCCTACTTTAAGTGTCCGAGTAGCATCTGTGTGGTATTAAAATTTGTCGAAATGTCATTTTCATTTTCCTGGGAATGTTTTGCTTTTTAAACATGAAAATAATATCATGTAGAAACAAGATGCGGCACTTCAGCAAAAATTTATGTATTTATAAGATATATACTTCAATATCGTCAAAGCTCCAACGCACTATAATAAAGATAAGTTTAAATACGGCAATTTATACAAGCAAAGGCACACATGTATAAGATGGTATAAATGGCCCCACTCTGGTTAGCCAATGCTTACAATATCAATGAAAATCACAATGATTGATCTCGGTGGGACTAGACAACAGATAAAAAGAATTCCGTCCCTTTTAACCTAGTTTATTTTTAGTTTGCCGATTTCATAGCAATCGTGAGTCACTCCTTTTCAAAGATATTGCCCTCAACTTCTTTGCTTATGCGTTTGTGGTGTTGTGTAAATTGTCGCTAATTCTTCCCTGTATTCTTTTAGAAATAACTCAAATTCAATACATTACTGCACTTAGTTTGTAAAGAATTTTTTACCGAATTTCCGAGTTAATTCGAAATTTTAGGGACACCAAACAGGTCAGCCCTAATTCAGGTTCCCGAGGCTCCATTCTATTAAAAACCTTATGAAAGTTTCAAATATATAGCAAATCTTATTTAATGGAAGCGAATGTTTTTTAAGCATCCGTCCGTTCTGGTGTCATCTACACAGAAAGGAGTAAGCTGGTATATAAATAAATACAGGTAGTATTTAAATATCATGAATGATTTTGATACAATATCATAACCCAACAAGACATTGCTTTGGGTTGAGGCCATTTTTTTTCAAAAAATATGACAAATATGCAAAAAATATACACCTATTTCATCTATCCAAAATTTTGGAAAGTATAAATTTGGAAGCGAATTTCTTTTTAAAAAAATTTGGAACGAAGTATTATTTTTTTAAAAAATAAAAGATGTATAATTTTTTTTAATTTCAAAATATTCCAAGTGATTCAATTTTTAATATTTTTTCTATTATTTTTTCCTTATAATATAAATGTATTTGGAATAAAACTATATAATTTTGTAATTCCAATTAAATGCTTATTTATAGAACTTAATGAAGAATTTTTTTGGAATTAAAATCGACTTTTAACTATGTAAAAAGACTCGGAATTTAACATGCATACCTTATTGTCTTCTAATATTTAACAGAAATCTTTATTATCAATTCAATTTAATTTTTTTCAAAAATTAAAACACCTGGAATGTTTTAAATGTATTTAAATCTAATTAAAATATCATCTTAAGAGAAGTAATTGAAATGAGTCTTTTTTTTCAGGTCTTTGAAATATTCATTTTATTGAACAATATATCTTATAACACTATTTTAATTGAGTATAAACATATATTTTGCAGAGGTAACGATAAAAAAAACTTCATATTTCTGTCCATTTTTGCTTATTTCAAAGTCCACTGTCTCCTTAAATATGCAATTTCGATTTATATGTCACATAACGAAAAATTCCTCAAAGGATTATATTAAATATTTCCAAAGATTTAAGAAAATTTGAATCATATCATTTGCACCTTTCTAGCTCTTCAGTTTAGAAGTCTCTTTTAAGCAACCAATCTGACCAATAAATCAAGGAATATATTCAAAGTTGTTGAAGGAATTTGAGAAATATTTCATGCCATTTGCACCTTTTCTAGATCTTCATTTCAAATTCATACCAAATCCATGGATATCATTCTAAATTCGGCTATTACGACATTCCAAAAATGTCATCCGAAATCGGATTTCATTCCAGATATAAATACGGAATATTCTTCAATCCTATTCTTTGGTGAACACTAAAAATATAATATGAAGGGAGAGAGCCATGTTTCATCTAGATTTCTAGAAGAAAAATCGTCCATAAATCTGGTGCCTGGAAACAAGTATCTTCAAATGGCGTGCAAAGGAAGAATGTGAAATCCCTTTGGGAAATTGAGGTCGGCCATTTTTTCCACATTCTCTAACCAGGGCGTTGCCATCTGAAAGAAAGAAAGAAAAAAATAGAAGAAAAAAATTACTCACTTGCGCCAGGACCAAAAGAGATCTCCGGGAATCACTTTAATTATAGATAGTATACCTTTTAGCAAAGGCCCGTAAATGTTCTTAGGGCTATTATTACCAGATCCCTCTTTCTTTTAGATAAAAGCTCTCAAAGGTTATTCCACTGTGAATGTTTAAGAAGAATGAAAAGAGAGCCAATGGCGGTGATTTCTTAATAAAGTATTGCATTAGATTAAAATTTTGAGGGTTTCATGAAGGAAAAAAGCGATTCATTTGGATGTTTATGAATAAGACCTCTAGCATTCAATACAAAGTTTTGGTATAAATTATTCCAAGTGTTATTCCTTCGTGAATTTCGTAAAGAAGATAGTAAAACAAAAAGACAGTGACGATGATTTTTTAAAAATAGAAATTTGTATTTATTGAAGATCATTAACATAAATTGTTTCAATTTTGTTTAAATTGTGGATGTTGACGAAGGAAAATAATAAAAGTGAAATAATTGTTAATTTTTTCCTAGTAAAACTTTAGCATTAATTAATATTTTCATTACAAATTATTTCAAAAATCCTTTTTCGCTGAATAATTATGGATATGAGTGAAAAAAATTCTATTTAAATTATGATTTCTCAATAAGATATTGATTTTTTATTTAAAATATATGTAGTGTAAATTGTTTGAAAAGAGTATCCAATTTTGATTATTAAAAGGAAAATAAAAAAAATTGAGTCAGTGTCAATTGTTTATTAAAAGTGTTTAAAAATGAATTAATATTTTGATAGAAATTTATTTACAAGACTATTTCATGGCGGATAATTTAAATGGATAGAAAGAATGAACATAGGCTAGGATTTCTTAATGAGAAATTAGGGTATTTATGTATCGATTCTAATGGTGACCAAAAAGCTCCAAGAAAAAATTTCGCCTGTTTGGCGATTTCAATCGTCAAACTTATAAGTATAACACGTGATTCGTACGTTCAAAATTTTTCCTATAATTCTTATAATTTGACGATTTTTTTTTCTTGGAACTTTTTGTTCGCCCTTAAAACTGAAAAGTACTGAAATTAGAACTAGATAAAAAAATCTAAGAATAAATAGTTACACTTAAATTCAGTCATTTTGCGTATTTCTTATTAATAAAGTGACATGTGGATTATCATTGCCAAATTGTAAATGGAGATTAATGATAGAATTTATTTGCGGCTTGATTAGAATCTAAGTATTTTTCTGTAGAATATCATAAGGAAAAATATCTTTGATGATAAGAACATGACATATCGCAGCTCAGAATTTCAGATAACATAAAACAAAAGACAACACAACTTCGTAGATAGAATAATAAAAATTTATATGTAGAAATTATCACTTTCTTTAAAATTATTTAAATTTAAATGCATAAATTAAATTTTATATTAATTTAATAGCAAAAGCGTTCCAACTTTTACATAAAATTTAAATCAATGATTAATAATATGCGCTACTATAATGATGGAATTAAATTTATGGCATTCATTTTTCGGATATCTGCTATTACTCATTTTTATACGCTTATATTTGTCATTATTAGTTTCATATTTTTAAAACTGAAATTTTTCAATCAAATTTTCAGTAATTTCCTGATGGGTTAAAGTTTCGCAATTTTCTGTAAGCATGTGTTGCTATATAATATAATAGATTATATAATGAATATCATTTTTTAAAATATATATTCATTTATTTATATCTTTATCAAATTATCGGCAAATTTATCTATTAATTAAAGTTTAAATTTTGTTTAAGATATGCCCTCTTGTGGTAGATTAAAAAGAATATTATTTATAAGATTTTATAATATTCATAATGATAATCAGGAAATATATTAAAGATTGAAAATACAAAATAAAAGAATATGAAAATAGCTTTAAAATCTTAGTTTTTCTAGTGCATTAAAATATAGAAAATAACTTCACTCTTTCAAAAATCTGGAAATTCCAAAACACTAGCATGAAGGAGTAATGGCATATTGAATTTTAAATAAATTTTTTTAATATTAATTAAAATTTAAATGTGTCACGAATGAGAACGAAATCCTAATTTTTCCTTGTAAAAATTAGATTATCATTTATATCAATGACACGCACTTTTGAGACTTTTATTTCGGCATCTAGTGTATTGAAAAACATTCCATTCGGCAAGCTAGAAGACAAAAGTAAATTCCTTTACATCTAAGTTACCACCCGGAATATCAACAATCAAAAGTAGGGCTTGAAAATCATTTATCAGCCTCTAACATCTAAGATGCTGCAGTTATTAAAAGATTTCAAATTTAAAAGTTGTTTATCTTAATGAAGCTCTAATTTGGCTAATTGAATTTATTTTTTTAATTTTCAAAATTAAGAAAGTTATAGCGGAATAAAAAGTTCAACCCTTCATCATCCCCCCCCCCCTTGAGCTAGATGGACCATTTGGGAGTGTAGACTGTTAGGTTTCTAATAAGACATTCCAAGCCATTTGAAATCCAAACAAAATTACTAAAATCCTCTTGTTCACAAGATAACATGGGCAAAGCGTTATATATAATTTTTCAACGAAGGGTGATTTGGCTTCTTGTGACCATAATCGGCGAAGAATTGAAGAAATTTTCTCGAAGGCTTTTCATGAGAACCATTTCAATAGGTGGTCTCCCTATAGGAATCTACCTACTATCTAGCACATTGATAAAAATGTCCTTTTGAATTTTTCTTATTTTTATTCCGTAATAAGAATCTTTAAAATAATATTTTACAAAGTTTTTCAATGATTGAAAGTCTTTTAAATGCAAGGCAAAATGCCTAGTATAAAAATATACCACATTCTACTTACTGCTGTCAAAGATCACTAAAATTCTTAAATTAAAATATGAGTTATTCCTCTTATTTGTCTCGATTTCTAAGCACCAATCCCAATCTAAACAGTCTATTCCATAAAAAGCATTAATCTACTTTCCATAGAACTGTTTTCAAAAAGGGTGTATCGATTTAGAATATGTTCAAATGTTTTTCAATACTTGGCAGCTTATAAAGATGAGGTGCCACCTATTGATTATATTCATAACTAAAAAAAATTAATTAAAAATTTTTAACTTCATAGATTAAATCCAGCAATACTAATATGAATAATTTCTCATTGTTTCTTTAGATTTCTGTTTTAAAAATTGTAAATCCTATTCTATACTATTATTCTATGCATAGTCTAGACAATGTATACGTTTGAGCCCATAGTGATGGCGTTAACAAAGAATGAGTATCCTTTTTAAATATAATCACTGATATATTATTTCTATTATTTCTTCACTCATGGATAACTTACAATACCTGAGCGCCATTTTTAGTGATTTTTAATGCAAACAAATACGCTTACTAATAAAATCCCTAATGTAGTGATTAATCTGTGTCAACAATATTATAAATAATTGTCTTTGATTATTAGACGTTTTTATTGAAAAGCCTCAATCCTAGACTAAATAGTCTATAATACCTAGTCTAGACAACTATATAAACTATACTGGTGAGATCAAAACCAATATGTATGAATTTTCAATTTAATTATTCTTATTCAAATATTCTGCATGAAATATAAATATTGCGACAAAGAATTTAATTGTAATCGCAATAGTTTTTTCATCATCAAAAAGCTTTATAATTAAGAATGTGAACTTTAAAAAATGAAATTTTAATCTAAAGAAAATTTAAAAGGTAAGAATTTATTTGGCAATCATGTTTTAATTTAAGCTGTGGTATAAAAATAATTTTAATATGAAACTTGTTTCAAAAAATCATGCATGTCACCATTGAGGTATCAATAACGTTGCGTCAAATAATTTGTATGATTTTTTTAATTTATTAAATGCTTATATAATTCATGATAAATCGAAAAAATTGAAATTTTTTTCTTTAATTTTAAACTTTTTATAAGCAGAATTTGTGGCATTTATTTCAAAAGCTGGAATTTGAATCAGTTGTTTTCCAAAACTATATTTTATTTTGTTTTTTCAATCCCAATTTAATAGAACTTTAATAGAAATACCCTTTCGTTCAAATGGAAATTGAAGAAAAAAAAATTCTTAATTATCAGGCACTTTTGAATTTAGGCAGCAGTATAAAAATAATTTTAATATAGCTGCTTCAAAATACTGTGGTCGAAAAGTTTGGAATTTTAATAATGCTGTAAAAAATAATTTTCTCTTGCGACAGCTCTTTTTAAAAATTTATTAAATGTCTATTAATTAACTTATGAAATAAAAATATGTTTTTCCCTCCAAATTTAAAACACCAAGCAAACAGAATTTCAAAATCGTCTGCAAATATACATAAGTTTTTGAATTTTTTCAGTAGTTTCAGAATTTGTTTCTGAAAATATTTTGAAATTTTCAATTCCATTATATTTTAGATCAGTACATAAGAAATATTACTGGTTCCTATTTTCTCAATTTTGTAAAATTTTTCTCCTGTATTTGGCAAATAATTTAATTTTTTTAGAATTTCATTCCAAGAACTTATGAATATTAAATACTGATTGTTTTATACTGGTTTAGAACATCTTTTGTTTGCTTAGAAGGCAATATCTGCAAACATAAACATTTTTTATGAAACATTTTGCCGCAGGCTTTAGTTGATTTTTTATTATTTCACTGCTAAATGTTAAAATGTCAAAGCTAAAAATCTTGAAAACATTTTTTTTTTCCTGAGGAAATGTTTCGACGAAGAGCTTAAATTTATTTTTCGTCGCCAACCTTTTTCAGGTTTTTTTCCCCCTTCATAACTGAACATTTCCAAATTTTCTTGAAAGAGATCTCTTAGCAGATTAAAATGTGTTTACGTACTTCGGCTAGCTGCCTGATAAAGAAAAAAAATATTCTACATTCATTTAGTTTTGACATCGAAAGATTTATTATATCATGCTGTTTGATGCTAAAATTGTAAAATTTAATCGGTTAATTTATTGAAACATAACAAAAACCTTTTTAATTTCTAAAATATTTTATTGAAATTAACCACAGATATACTATTTTAACATATTTTGAAAGTTCATTTTGGCGTCGTTATATTTACACTGTTAATATTAATTTAAATTCATTCTAATTTTTTTTTAAATTTCTATACTTGTACTTCATTTTAGCTCGCCTAATAAATTTTTGCAAACCTTTTGAATATCATCGCTAACAGACCAATATGTTGTATATTAAAATCTCAATCGGTTGAAATTTTCTAGTTGGCTCTCCTTTATATCGCCAACGTATGCCAAGTTGCCAGTGCTGTCTTGCCTTTTGGGATTGGTGACTTTCAATCGCTTGTGATATGAAGATGTAGTAAACTATTCTTCCAAAAGAAAAAAGATCTACTGAAATTGGCCACGAAAATACTATTTTAACATAATTAATATATTTAGAAAGTTCATTTTGGCGTTATATTACGCTATTAATGCAGATCAATTCTTGAAATTTTTAGAAATTTCAATACTTATACTTCATTTAAACATGAGTTATGAATTTTCACAAATCCTTTGAATTTCATCGTTAACAGTGCAATATGTTGTATAATAAAATCTCAATAGAAATTTTCTAGTTGGCAGTCCTTTATCGCCAATGTATGCCAAGTCGCCAAGGCTATCTTGCCTTTGGGGATTTGAGATTTGCAGTCGCTGGTGATATGAAGATGTACTGAATAAGGAATTAAAACTGAATGAATTGTTAACGTATGTTCATATATTCACCATGCGCTAAGTACAGCATAGCCAGGGTTGGTTCTCAGATTAGTAAACCCCAACTTCATCCTTCTACGCCTAACAATTTGAAAATTTCAATAAAAATTCCTTTTGATCCCTCAAAACGATATATATTTAATTTAGCAAATATCATTTTCAGAGTTTCCTTTGAATTAATCTGTAAGAATTTTATTGTTCCCATAAACATGTTTCTAAATGTCAGATCAAGCAATTGGCCGTAATCAGTCAAGATGTCTTTGTTGCAATTTTCGTTTGTGTTAAAACCATCATTTTTTTTTCTGCTTTTATCCATTTTATCAAAATTCAAATCAGACGAGCGTCCACAACGTTTCTCATATTAACAAAAGGCGTTTTTGAAAAATCATGTTGCTAAGCAACTAATTACTGTTGTTTTTCAGTTCACGAATGTTAGGTAAAGTGTAATCATGTAAAGAATATGGTAAAGTGTCATAATGTATCATAAAGAATGCAACGAGAAATAAAAATCATAAAAATCATTTCTTTGTGGGAGAAATTTACCTGCATATTTCAAAGCAAACTATTTTAAACCCAACTGTACGAACTACGATTAAAATATGAAATTATATATGATTCTGTTTCATGAAAGAATTTATTAATCATCTTTTCGACATTTTCATATATATATATTTTTTTGAATTTTGAACAATTTTTTAGCTATCTAGTGGGACATGGATTAATTAAAAAATCCTTTATATCTTTTAAAATTCAACAAAGAATATTTAGAAGATCACAGAGAATATTGACATTGATTTTCAAAATAAACAAAGTGTTCGATAAAACTTTATTAGTTGTGACATATCATTTAAGAAAGAACGTTTTTTCACGTCAGTATTAAAAAAATCGTTTGGTAAAAAAAGCAGATGCCTTTTTTTTTTTTTTTTTTTTTTTTGCATCATCAGATCAGTTATTTTATCGAATAAAAAAAAACGAAACAAAAAATGCAAAAAATTTTGAAAAATGAAAACAAAATTCCACTTGACACCTACGCTTTAAAAAAAGTGAGCAAAAATGCGTTAGAGAGCTTTAAATAAGTTAAAGTGTTGAGAACATCTTCAACAGGAAGGTGAAAAAAATAGGTATTAAAAAACCTCCTTCAGGTTTGAAAAAGTGAAGAAAAGTAGCTATGAAATTAAAAAAACAGGGTTAAAAAGGGTATAAAAATAGCACTTTTTGAAGATTTTTTTTCCTTTCTATCATGTAATGAGACAGGCCTTAAAAAAATGGTACTTTTTTTCCCCTCATAAACTAATTGGTAAAAATGAGCTACCATTTCTCTCTTTAATGAGATTTAATTTCATGCGGGATTTAGGTAAATGATATGAGAGTTAATTTGAATTCATGTGAAAGGCGAGCTTATAATGCTCTTTTCTAATATTACAGACATTTATTCATTTGCAACTGTGTTGTTTATTACGTTCTTTTAACTGGCAACAAATGTAGGAAAGAAATATTCAAGCAAGGTAGGCTAGTGAAAAGGTTATTTGGTATGTATAAATTTCACGGCCTTATTCCATTACAAATGATAATTGTTCATATATTTTGAGATTAAATATATAAAAAAATCTAATTACTTAAAATTAAAATGCTTAGTGAATATTTTAATATGACAATACCTATGAATTTGCATTCTATGTATGGATATATCAATAATCGCCACCCTTGTGGTACTAGAAAAGATGGGGATCTGACTGATCCCATCGATGGTGGGACGTACTTCCTTAGGAAAGTGGTGAACCGTGGTCGGTAATGGCCCTTGGGACTCAACCACAGTCCCCGCCGTGTCACTAATGCGGCGGTCCGGTTATTCCTATTTTTCCATATGCCTTCCGGCGGGTTGGAGCAGCCAGTTTGTGGTTGTGGTTAGATTTAAAATGTTTGATATCCAAATTCTAGAAATTCTGTTAAATATGCGGTGTGTCGCACATAGATTCTCTGGCTAGAAAATTTTACATTAAACAGATATAAACATTTCTTACCATAAATCATAATGAAGAATTAAAGAGCTGTTTTCTAAAGCTCTTGGGTTGTTTTAAAAAGGAAACTTTAGTCAAGATTTGATATTCAACCCCAAACCTTTAGTGCATCTACTTAATCTGCCAATAGTAAATAAAATTTTAGTTAATAATTTGCACAAAATTCATAATTTATACTATTTTTTTCGTTATTAAGTCTTTGGTATCTATTTTCTTTCATGCAGCGGATATGAAAAGGCTCCAAATGCAGGCAAAATTATTATTATTTTAAGTATGCAAGTTCCATAACTCTCAACAGATAAAAGGATTTTAATCTTTCTTATTATATAACAATTAAAATATTATATTAGATATTTCTTAATCATATTTTCAACAAGAATGAAGTTTAACTTCATTAAATTTTTAACCAAGATAATAGCTGAGGTTTATTAATGCAGAAGTGTTTTGTGAATTAAATTATTTGAATTTCTTATTATATATTTTAATTAATAGAATTTAAAAAAAACACCTGAACATCAGATTGAAACAAAGGCAAACAAATGATTCTTAGATACAGCTAAAATCTGTTTCCAGCTGATTTAAATAGTTATTTTAGATTAAAAAAAAGTTGATAAAACAATTGCTTCTGGCATTTATTGTATCTTTTAAAATGTTTGGAATAAATAAATAAGTAAGCATTCCTAAATCGAGCTTTTGCCATATAATCAAAGTAATTATGAAAAAGTAAATTTAATAGCATTTAAATTTTCTTAAAGATAAATTCGATAAACAGTTTGGGACGAAACAATAGCATTTATTTAAAATACCGATTTAAAAATTCAAACAATATATGCTTTGCGTCAAAATAAAAATATTTTCCTTTTAAAAGACAACAAAAAAGAAGCTTTTTCCGAAACTCTTCTGCAGTCTTTCTTCGAAATTATGAAGAAACGAAATTTTATTTCGCAAATTATTAAATGGATATAAAGGATTAAAGAGTTTGGATTTTTGAAAAATGCTTTTTTAAAACTATAAAAAGATATTCTTTTTCAAATATTTTCAAAACATAAAGAGATCATTCTTTCAATGTTTGCTCAAAATATTTTCCATTCAAATCTCTTGACTGTTTTCGCATACTTAATAAACAAAATCCAATTAAAAGAAATCACTTAACACACACAGTGATAAGGCGTATTTCTTTTCCTAGGTTTCAGGAATGTGACGCATTTCCCTGATGTTTCACGTTTTTTCAAAAAATTGAATTATTTCTCCTTCTAGAAAACAAAAATAAATATAAAAATAGAAATTCCTTAGATATGATATGTAGATCAAAAGAGCAGCACAAACAAATAATATGGAAAAATATATCGATTTGTATACGCAAGCGACTTTTGTTTTGTCTCTGCATTCTTTGATATTTATTTATTTTCATATTTTTTTTTTCGCAAACCTTTGCGGATAGTCCTTATAAGCATTGATTTATTCCTTCATTGTATTTGCGGATGCCAGGTTCCAAAACGCCAACGAAATCGTTTGGGAGAAAAAAGAATTCAGTGGTCGCATTTTGACACTTTCCTTCTTATATGAGTCCCTCTCCAACCTTTTTCACAGGAGGCACGTCCATCAAAACGCAAGCGGCGATAAAAACGATTTTTCCATCGCCAAAAGATTTTTCTCTCGCGCTTTTCTTTTTCGCCGAATGGCAACGTCAAGGCAAGCTGGCTAGACGGCTAGAACTCTTTTCGATATCGTCTGATGAAATATGCTCGCTTTCATATTCTGCGTCCATTCATCCTGTGTCCTCAAAACCTGTAAAATATAGAAATTGCCTTAAAGTGTTGTGATATTCGCGAATAATAGAAAATAAATACGAAAATAGGGCGACAGTGCGTTTAAGGATCGTTTCGGAGTCATTGGTTCTTTCTTTCCTTTATGCCAGGATTAAAGTAGGCTGTTACGGTTTATCGGAAGTGCCGAAGAAAATAACAACTGTGAGAATGTAAGAATAAATAACCGAAACATATCTGTATGGAGGGAGATTTTTTTCTAAATATTCTCTATATCTTGGGATTCAATGCAATATTTATATTTTTGGTTATTTTGGTGTTATTTCACTATTCTAAGAAACTTTATTCATAGCATTATTTCTGTAAGAAAGGAGCGACAAAAAATGATGCATAGTTGGTTTGGGGAAGTATTATCATGATAAGACCTGTAAGATATATTCTTTTTCCCTCATATATAAAGTATAAAGAAAAAAGCGTTCTATATTCCTCAAAAAATATAAACTGGAATTGAATATTTTGATAAATCTGTAGATCCGCATGAATCGTTATTGGAATTATGTCTGTTTTGGAAAACGAAAACTCTAAATAGATAAAGTTTGATGAATTAAATTTGGTGCATGATCTTTACTCAATAATATCAGTTTTCTATGGCACGCACTTGCTAGAAAAAGTCTGCGTACAAACGCACAGTAAACATTCTAGAAAGAATAAAACTACATTATAGAGACAATATTAATTTAATCTTTATTTAAAGTTTTCTTGAACAATTCATTAAATATCAACAGCAATTTCAGAAATACAACAAACATTATTTTAAAGTAGTAATAATAATAATTTAAAACAACGCAAAAAGTTACCAGAAAAATCTGCGTACAGATACACATTAAAAAGATATTTGCAATTTTATCTTCATTTTTAGCCTCCATGAACTTGTATGATATGAAATATCATCTGCATTTATCTTTTTCTACTTATTCACTTTAACTCTAGTGGAAATACAAAATTAGAATTAAAAAAACATGTTTTTGTTGATATAATACAAGATAGTACATATTGCGTTTGATTTAAAATGGATTCTGACGGAAAAGAGATTACTTCGAACGAAAGGAAAACCAGGAGATGTGAAGGTAATCTAAGGAATGAAGGTAAAACTCTTTGAGCAATTGGCAGAGCATAACTAAGGCAGGGGCAGTTGCCCTGGGTCCATACATCAGAGAGAAGCACCCAAATAGAATCGAAATTTTATTTTACGTTTCCTTCTTTAATGAACATTTTTTAACATTTAACTTTTCAAAGACAAAAAAAAAGGCAGAGGAAGGTCCTGTAAAGAGGTTTTAGCTTCTGGTCCCAATTAAGCTAAGTCGGGCCCTGCTTCTATCCAAAGAGTAATCAATAATTACAAGTAATCGAAATCTGTTATCTCAAAGCCACGATGTGGCCTCCTATTAAGATTTGAGAAAAGAGATACATTTTAAAATCCGTACATTTAAATCCAAAGATTACTGTGTCTCAAATAATAATTGCTATTAGAGAAATATTTTAACAAATATTTTCCTGAAGACACTATATGGGAAATATTGAAAACGCCTGACTATCATGACCGTGTAGCTCGTAGAAAGCCACACATTTCAGCTGTCAATAAGCAAAAGCGTTTAAATTTTGCCAATGAGTATGTAAATAAACCTTCTGAGTTTTAGGATAAAGAAATATTCTCTAAGTGCTGTATGTTTGGCATCAAAGTAGGAGTACATTTGATGATACGTACTACGTTCCTCATTTCTGGCAAGTGTATTAAAGAAAACAAAATAGACTGTACTCTGTCAATCCAGTTACATGTGAAGGTAATAAATCCAAAATATAACGGACTTTACAAATAAAACGTTTCGTCTCCTTAGCCAGTTAACTGGTTTTGACGAGCATACTCGTCATGAAAAAAGTACAACATTTCGCGTTATGACAAGTTTATTCGTTCAGAATAATACGTAGTGATAATTTGCAGTTTGAATTAAAATTTTAGTAAAAACTCAAACATATTCGTAAATTTCAAGATGTTTAAAATGTTTTGAGGCCAAGTTGAAATCAAAGGAACTAATAAAAGATTATTATGCGTTGTACCATACTTTACTCAATAACATATTCTATCAGCAAATTTAAAAAATAAATTAATTTTCTTTTTTTTATATAAAAAAATTTATATTAGTTAAAGTAAATAAATAAATCTGATTATTGAAATAAAAAAATAAGTTATTTAATTACAACATAATGTACTCGTATTATGCCGTACATTAAGTACGTATTTCATTACGTATATCTAAATTTTTGCGACACAATTTAAAAGCGCGTTTTCCGAAGAATAACCCGCATTTACGGGTTAATCACCAGAAACAAGTGTAGATTCCTTTTGCAATGCCACATCAAAAAGAAAATTCAGCCAATTCTAATTTTCAGACTGTTTGCCAGTTTAAAATAAAAATTTAACAAATTATTTGCAAACGATTTTGTGATAAGTTTTGTTTTCAGTACCATTTTTCCAATTTCTTCATTCAAAGTACTTAAATAAATAAATATCCACACAATTTTTATTTTTATGCATATAATCTTTTTTCCCGTTCAAAACAAGGCGAGAATAAGCTTAAAAACAAGAAAAAATTATATTTGGAAGAATTCTTTTCTGTTGCAAAAAATCAGTTCTTTAACTCAACCACATATACTTCATAAAAAGACGAAAATAACTTTTTTTAACTTGACTTAATCCACTTTCTTTTTCGTATGGAATATCCTCATTGCTTACCTTATAAAATATAGCTGCATAAATAATAGGATGGTCGAAGATATTGCCACAGAAAAGTTCTTTCTTTTATTTTATTTTCGTATTCCTTATGTTCTTGGTTAAATAGGGAAGTCTAAAGTCTACATTCAGAAATTTTTTTTTCTTTATCTTTCTTAAGCTAAACAAGCAAACAAACATTTAGGAACCGAACTTAGGTCGAGCACTCTGGTCGAAGAGAAATAAAAAAATAGCTTCACACAGAAAAAAGAATATATAAATACACACACCCTCTTAAGGGGAAAAAGAATGTTCTTTAAGCCAATGGATTTAAAGTATTTGCACACGGGTGGTGGTGTTAAGAGCCTTTTCAAAGTTTTCACCTAGATAAAAGGACAGGATAGCAATAATGCAACAAAAAAAAGACTTTTTTTTCCTCTCCAATTTCAAACTGAAACCTTTCTTTACTTTCATATCGATTGGTGTCCTCAAAAATTGTCTTTATCGAAATATTGCCCGTGTTTTTATAAGTTTTGCGCACTGGAGTGAGAAAATATTTCTTTTTATTCATTTAAAGGCTTTATTTATTGGCTTCTATTTCTGTTTATAGAAACACTTTATTAAAAGTAGTGAGTCTGCATTTTCTACTTCAAAAGTAATTTTCTACATTTTCCTATTCAGACAATATTACCCATGAAATAAGACATTTTGTCACAAAACGAGTATTTCATCTTATATATGTAATGCTATTTTAAAATCAAATTTAAATATTAATTAATTTCCTAATTTGTATCTTAACTTATCTCTATTAACTTTATTCTAAAATGCTCTCTTATTTATTGATCCAATTCCCACTTTTTATTAAATTAATTTTACACGCTCTATGGAAAACTGGTGACTTTAGCTTTTTCACACGCTCCGACGGAAGGCATAAAAATGCCTAAGGTTCACAATATTCTTTTCAAAATACTTAAGATTTCCTTGCTGAAGCCGATGCGTGTAAAAAAAATCCCTATCAAAATATCTAAAATAACCGAAGGGGGAAATATTTCTTTCTCTTAAGTTCTTGTGTAGCGATATAAACCGACAAATCTTTTATGATCGTTTGTTTCTTGAACAAATTATGCCTCCTAGATTGAAATAAAGAGAAGTTATTATTTCAAAATTATTATACCACGCATCTGCTAAAACATGTTTACATATATATGTAGAAAATCTTCTGTAAATGTAGAATATATTATACACAAACATTATTATATATTCTGTAAATGTACAATACATTATTATTTAAATGAAAAAACAAAAAAATTTCCATTTTCTGAAGGCTCATAAAAGCATTCTTTTATTATATCAGTTCCATTTCCGATTAATATTTTCTTAGAATTTTGTCTAATTTTGATATTTAAATTAGCTTAAATAAGCATAATTTATAATTAAATTTATATTTAATTTGATATAAAATCTGTAACAATATTCTTTATTAAGATAATGAAATTCAAATTAATTGCATTGTAATAAAACCACATTCAATCTCATGCTTTTGTCAATGTTCAAATGAAAATTCAAATGTGTCTTTTTTGAACATTAAATCTAAGATAGGATTTTTGTTTCCATTTTATTCCATAATATACAGACATTTTAATTTGCACGCCCAATAATCTGCAGTAGACTGCTTTCATTAAATTCATATTTTTGAAATAACAAAATGAAATTTTAAATGAGGGCCTTTTTTACTATTAATAGTTTAACGACTAGAAAAATCATTATTCCAAATGAATAATCAGTTGTCAAAAGCAGCTAATTTATTAGTAAAATTTGATCAATTAACACTTTATTGAGCACTCATAAAAAAAATTAAAATGAGATCTACGATCGCAAATTTCAAGTATTCATGTGAGAACATTATTATTTTTAATTAATTATTTATCTTAATTAATTTAAGTCATTAACCAGTTTAAACAGGTTCGAAACAATCACGAGACTTCTCTATCGGTCTATATATAATTTTTTTTAAACTTTAATTTTTCTAACTGGCAAACAAAGTTTTGGAACTCTGCCGATTTTGAGATGAAATAACAGCTATGATGTCATATTTCTACGTCAAACTTTTAAAAACGCATCTGCTGTCAAAGAAGCATACGTAATAATAAAGCAACACTGGTAAAAGCAGGTCAACCTTTTAAAAACGCATCTGCTGTCAAAGAAGCATACGTAATAATAAAGCAACACTGGTAAAAGCAGGTCAACCTTTTAAAAACGTATCTGCTTTCAAAGAAGCATGCATAATAATAATAATGCAATACTGGTAAAAGCAGATAAAAATGTATGCTATTTAAAGATGATGATGAAAATTGCCATTTATGCTTTATTCATTGCCTACGCAATTTCGAGCTTCAAACCCCCCTAACTAAAACAACATCATGTTGTCATATGATAATATTTTTCCATGAATCTTAATAATTCCTTCAAAATACACGTATGTATTTTAGAAGTGCTTAATGATATCTCAAGTTAGAAGCCAAATTGCAGCGATTAACTTTTGAGCAGATTTTGCAATTTTTAAGAGCCGTATAATACTAGAAAAGGACAGATTTTCAATTATCCATCCAAAATGCTTCGATTTATGATTATTTCTATTCATAATTCTTTTAATGATATTATAAATGTGCCAATTTTGACTTTCCATTATGAATAATAAAATAAAAAAAAGATGTATTAAATTTTTGTGTTTAAAGTTCAGATAATCTGAAAATATATAGAACTCAGTTTCTTTGAAATAAGGGGGGGGGAAGGAGAGATGAACGCCCAAATCAAACATTTTTGTTCTCAAAGATAACCAGAAAAAAGGGGATATGGTGTCTCTTTCTAAACGATTTACTCCTAGGATTTCATCGAACTTCTCTTCTATTCTTATTTTATTTCACTCCTGATTTTGGCAATTCCATTCACGACTGGTATTCTATTTCCTTTTCTTTTAGACCTATCTTCTTTATTAACCGATAGTTGGCAACGATAAGCTGGCGCCAGGAAATCTTCCACTATCGCCAAAGGAGCAATTAAAGTCGCCAGGCTTGGCGAGGATTACTCCAGGGATTCGAATGAATCGTCGGTAGTGTTACCTCTGTTATTATTTTTCTTTCTGTTGGCTTCCTTATGTTCAGTTTCCATTCTTTTACCATTGGAAGCTTGAGATCCATACTTCTCCAGGGAATGAGAAAGCAGAAAATGATAAATAAAATAAGCGCATAGATTGTTGTATTCGAACACAAGAAAACGCCGCTTTTTGTCGTTTGAATTATTACGCTTTTGTTCTGAAAGTAGTTTTCTGGACTTTTTTAGGCCTTTTTCCTGTACCCAAAGGAATTCGCCTTCATCTTTTGGAACCCCATCGATTATTTTTTCGCTCTCCCATTCGATTATCTTTTTGTAAGCCCGGTGATAAAATACCATATGGGAAAAAACTTACCTTTACTCCTTTCGCAACATTAGGAGAGTTGGAATCATTTCATATTTGCAGGATGTCTTCGAGGATTACAAATCTTCTTCTGTAAGTTCACTTAACGTTTAACCGGAGGCCAAAATATTTTTATTATTTATGGTTAATAGTAGTTTGGTGGTTCTCTGTAGACTGGTTAGAGATTTTGACTCGGAGTAGTTATAAAAGGAGAATTAATGTAATTGGAACGTAAATATTCTTTTTGTTAATAATAAGATAAATAATCAACAGTTAAATTTAAAATCCTGTGAATTCTAAGCAAAATTGCTCATTATAAATTCCGATACTAATACTAATATTTTGATACTAGTAATATTGATTAACATTTTCAAAACTGATATCGATCATATTGATTATTATAAATTTAATCAGTGTGTCTTTTCCAATATGCTTTTCTAAGATTCGATTATCTTATTATAAATTCTGATACAAATAATAGTAATATTGTATAATAGAACTACTGATTGTGATACTAGTAATACTTATTAACATTTCTGAAACTGATACAAGGAATATTGATTATTATAGATTTATTCGTTGCTATTTTATTCTAATACGAAGGATGATGGGTGCACAATCCAAAGTATCTTCTTAATTATAAGCCTTCTAGAAATAAAATTTATAGATATGAATGTTGGATCTTTGCAAATATCACTCAATACATACTTATTTCAATTCACTGTAGTTATCTATGTTTTCAAGGCACGCTTACAAGTTTCTAAAGAACTTTATATTAGTTATTTCCCAACTTTTGACGCTTTACATTGTTATCCAGTCATGCATGATTTTAACTTTCCAATGTATAGAAATTGGATGGTGCTATGTCGGTAATGTTAGCGAGATAATGCAACATTATCATCTCATGTAGAACATCATTTAAAGTGTAAATGAACAGATTATTGTCTTTCATTATCATGATGGAATTTGATATCCATTGTATGCCAAACTGGCGTTTTTGTTCATTTGATACTCTAAAATTTTCCCAAGAGCGAACAAAATCGAATAGTCATTCCATGTTCGCAGTGGCGTATGAGAATGCACTGCCTGCGATTTCAGAAAAATGTCATCAAGCATTTATAGAATAATCAAACAATTCATTGATTTATTCAAACACGAAGTGAAAACATAGAATGTCGCCAATTGAAAACTGCCAGAAAAATTCCAGGTTGGCGCAATAGGGTGACGAACAGATAATTTACATTGACTTATCCTCAAGCGTAGGAAATGGAGTAAAGCAAAACGATTGATGCTTTAACCACAGAAATTTTCTCTAGAACTCTCACATATTGCTATTATCGAATTTCTTTGAATTGCGGGTACCTATTAAACGAACTACATAACATAAATAAATTGTTCATAACAGATAAAATATGTTTTGATATTTTCATCTTTATAAATTTTTTCACATGAAAACTATCTAGATATGAAATAAATGCTCATGTCATTTGTATTTTCGACGTATTCTTTAAATAATCTAAAGAATCGTAAGTATGAGAAGCAATTCTGAATAATATAGTTTCTGATATTGAACAAGCAATACTGCTTAATTCAAACGTATATAAGAATTTTATTGTACAAGAAAAATGGTGTACTGTAATGGATAAATGGAGATGTAATGATTACGAATTTCTTTTGTTCTGAATATCTAACATAAAAAAATCTGGTGGTATCTTACTGGTAACTAGGAAATTGTTTGTTAATTTTTTTTCATGTAAGTGGAAATAATTATCAATATACTAACCAATTCGTATTAATATGATTTATCTTCATATGAAGTCTTTATTGTAAAAATACGAATGACTTTTCTTAATGAACAAATGGTTTCCTGCAAGTTAATTGGTTCCTCAGGTTAACTACTTCTAACATGAAAAAGGATCTCTAGTTACAATAGAATTTCTCATTTTATTGGTAAGGCGGACATTTTCTTTCATATAAATAAAAATAACATATTGAAAAACAATATTTTATTTAATATATTTCAATGTTTTACTGCAAAATTAAGCAATCGAAATTCCACAATCCTCGCGTAACTATTTTGTAGTATTTTCCATCTATAAACTTGCTTTATTCCTTTTTTGTTGCAAATTCGTGGTTGATGGATATATTCTTATAAAAGACCAAGAATAATTCAATGTAAAGTTGAAATAATTTCCAGTAATTCAATAAGAATGAGGGAATTATTTGTAACTTAGAAGAAATATATTTATATAACTTTTTATAACTTTATTTCGTAATGGACAATAACGTACGACGAGGAATAAATATATTTCTGTTATATGCAAATATTTATAGCTAATTAGGAAACGTCATCTCATTGCAAAATATCAATGTTTTCAGTTACATGATGTTCATTTAGCTCAGAAATTTAAAAGGCTTTATGGAGACGGGGGATTTAAACATCATTCTTGTTACGAGATTTCTTCCTCAAGATGACGCTGGTGCCGTGTTGAAGTTTCTTATAATGCGATCCCCCCCCCCCTCATGTAAGCAGTAGATAGTAGAGAGCTGTGAATTGAATGCTCTCTAGCTAAAGTAGTGAACCAACCGCCACTTTCTTTGTGTATGAATTAAATGTTATGATCGAAAAACTGGAAAAAGCATTTCAACCCTACATTGCTTAAATAGTTCTGAATATCTAATGAGGGCCCAAATTTTCATCAGTTGTGATGTAGCCTTATAACAGCTATGATGTAGCATTCAAATTAAGTGTTACTCTAAAACAATAAATCATAAATACTACAATTTTTTTTAAATGTCATTAATTTCAAAATTGTGGAGAATGGTGTGCTTGAGAATTTCTTATAAACCCTCGTCATAGTGAACGTGTTAAAGAGTAGTCCGATCTGTAAAATGCGATGAAATCAAAATATCTTTGCGATTTCTTAGATTCTTGCTAAATAGTTCGTACTTGTTTGAGAGTCAGATATGAAGTATATACGAATACATGTCCTTAAGTTTAAATTTGGGATTTTTTACTAAGAACTAAATTATTTTTCTTCCTAAAAAACTGCTCCTCTTTTCGCAGTTATAATAATTTGGATTATAATCTTTAAGATATAATACTTTTGAATAAAATTGTATATAGTGATACTGGAAATATGAAAAAAAAATCTATGATATGGAAAGAAAATTAATTTTTGTACTCATCTAATTTCCAACCATTATTATAAAAATATTAAAGTATCACGCTCTACGCACATTAATTAAGTTATAAGCATCAAGGAACTTTTAATTAACACATGTGACAGTTATTTTTCCTTATTCCTCAAAGAACTCATTAAGTAAAGTAATTAAAAAGTTTTAATCATTGTGCTTATAATTAAAAATTATTGCTTATAGTTTTCATTACAATATTTCAAAAAAAAATAATAAAGTTGTTGCGCTACAGCACTGAAATAGTTAACAAAACTCACCATGAATCTTAGCTACAATGGAATGATTTAGTAATAGGCTCTCAAAATTAATTTTGGCACGCTTGGCTTCTTTTTTAAAATTAGAGTATATTAATATTAAGATCATTAAATTGCTTTGTTCTTGAATGTCTTCTTTGGAGATTGTGCCCTAGACAGTGTATTCTTTTTTTTTCAGGTTTACACTCTTTATTAGAATAAAGGCTGAAATGTATGAATTAAAAACTGTTTTCGTGTTTATCTGTTCTAGTTTGTTCTGTTTACTGAAAAAGAAATTTAGATTTTTTTTCTTTACCTTTTTCCACGAGAAGTGGTGATAAGTTACTGAATACAATCCTTTAAATGAAGATTATTTTTAAAAACTTTTATTTAATTTTATAAATAAAATTTTAAAGATAAAGTTTTGCAATCGATTTTTTCCTTATTTATTTTCGTATTAAGGAATTCATACCTTTTCACGATAGCAAAAGATTGTTTTCAGTCATCGATCCATCATTGTTATTTTCAATCATATATCTATTGATTAATTTAATCAAATTTTTATTCCGCTACAATTACGGCATCTTATATGTGAGAAAAAAATTATTTAAACATTCCATATTAATTAATTTAAAAAAAATTATCAAAAGAAATTTTCTATTCTTTAATCTATCATAAAAAGCGTGTATTTAAAGTTTTTAAAAATAATATTCACTGTTTTTAAAACAGTCATTGATTCAGAATACATTTTATAAAAATTCAACTCATTCATAATGGTGACTTAAAAAAATAACTTTATAATTTCTGATTTCATTTATTTATGTAATAATAATAGGTATCATTTCTCTGATTTCTTCATTGAAAAAAAATCTGTTTTTTTTTCTTTGTCAAAAACCTCTGAAATATTTTTAAAATTTCAAAACACTGAAATCGACCATGTCACACTTAAAATGGTTAAATCAAATAACCTTATTTTGTTATAGCTACATTACTATCTGGTTTAAAAAAAACATAACAAGTATTTTGGGACGGATCTTATAATTTTCAACTGTAATCAGATGATAAGGACGATAGCCCCTCTCCTTTCTTTTTATAACCATATTTAGCTCACCTAAAACTACTTAATAACCAGTATCAATTCCAGCGAGGACTTATCTCAAGGAATCGTAAAAAAAAATTTCTTAGAATTTGTACTATCATTTATTTTACTATTTCCTTTGTTACACTAAACGTTTGTGTTCGACTGTTTACATCGATATTGTTTAATTTCATAAGAAGCGTCATCTTAATTTCCTCTTGATTGATTCAGTCTCATTCAGGGTTTAACTCCAATTTTCTGTATGTTGATAAATTCATAACCACCAGTATCAATTCGTGTGATTATAGTATATATTAAATATCCCTAATGTACTTCTTTACCATTTGATATGCTGTTATATCAAATTTAGGAAATTATCATAATAGAAAGCTACACATTTACAATGTTATGCACGCAACAACATAACGGAATACTATCTATTGAGTTATGAATCTATAGATAGTCAAATGTAATGAATCTGTCTACTGAATTCTAACTCTACAGATAATATAATATAATAAATCTATCTACTGAATTCTAA
>JAPMOR010082452.1:262888-323702 GCA_026543865.1 Argiope aurantia | reverse complement strand
AACTCTACAGATAATATAATATAATAAATCTATCTACTGAATTCTAATTCTACAAATAATATAATATAATAAATCTATCTACTGAATTCTAAATCTACAGATAGTATAATATAATAAATCTATCTACTGAATTCTGAAAAATTTAAACATATGGACACAAACTCAATCGTTGCCATTTCCGAAACTGAACCTTTTCTTCTTAAATGTCAATAAATCAGAAGGCATTTTATAGCAAAAGCTAAAAAGTTAATTCGGACTGAAGCTTCGGCATTATGAGGACAATACAATATTTAAGTTAAACAAAATAGTAGGAAAGCATCATAAATATAACAAATTATGATATTTTTAGAATAATCGGACAAATTATTAATTGAATTGAATTTTGATTGTTTCAACATTCATATTTCAACATTCCATAATAATTAATTAAAGAATAAATAAAAATTATCTAAAAAATTTCTTTTATTCTTTAATCTACCATAAAAAGTATTTGTATTATATGATAAAAAGTATTTGTTTGTAAATGTATAAATAAGCTATTTTGTAAGAAGTTCATAAAATAACAATCCTCAAAATGTTTTTAAAAAAATTTTATTATGTACTTTAACAAAAATGCTTTTAACAATCAATTTTGAATTAAATTTAATTAATCTTAAAATTATGATTGCTGTAAGTGCACCTAATAATTTTATTTACATAAAATTATTCTATTATCATATAAAAATAAAAAACCAATATTTTCTGATTAAAATGAAAAAGACAATCTTATATTCAAAACTTATTCCAAATCTTGCTTTGATTTATGCGATTCAACCATGTAAAATAATTCTAATTCTGCTTGCTCTAGTTGAAAATCGCTATCAGACATACAGAAAAGCTACACTATTCTATTTCGAATTACATGCACCATTATCATGCGACTCAGAATAAAGATTAAAAAGTGAAGTGAACAGAATAAAAAAACTCCCGCTTTCATATTTATAAACGGTGAAAAAAAAATTTGTTTTTCCAAACGCAGAATCCTGTTTAAATATTATACAAACGAACCCCTCTCGTTGTTTGTTTCGTCTACTGCGAAGAGGGAAAGAAGGGGAAAAAATAATAAAAAAAGAATAAACTAGGCAAAGGATACGCATTGGCAATTGTTATTCTGTAAGGCAGAAACGCGATCAGAATTCAAAATGGCTACCGCACCTGAATAGTTTCTCACGTTTTGGAATGGAATGCTTTACAAGTGTATAGCTGCCTCCAGAGTTTCGTTTGTTACACTATTGTTGCTTCTCAATGTTTTTGTTTTTATACTTACACTTTGTTTTTAATGCAGTTCTTTTTACACTATGCTTTCGCATTTCTCCTTTTTCGGATGAGATAAGTCTTGTTAGCAGCTGCTGTAGAAACACATCCGCATGTGTGTGTGTTATTTTCCTGCTCTTCTTAGCCTAGAAATCGGGAGAAAAGAATGTTTCAGTTGACTTCGACGTCTAGACAATTTTTTTGTGCTGCAAATTGGCTGATTCAAAGAGAATTGATGTACCTATTTGACGCTTATGATTTCTATTTACAAATACTGGATTATTTGTATTTGCAATAATTTTTTTCTACAAATAAACTTTATATATATAAGATTTTAGAGACACAAAGAAATACCAGATAATCATAATTAAAGTATCGGTATTTTAAAGCTGAATTACGTAAAGAGTACCGAACCAGACGCACCGTCATTTCATATGCGTGGGGAGTGATGCATGCATGAAGAAAAAAAAATGTTACAAAAATAGTTTTCATTTTCAGCATCAGATGGCATTGCAGGTTGAATTTAGGAAGTAAAATAGGCATTAAAACAATAAAAAGAAAAATATAAATATGTTATTGACATTTTATATCAAGGAACATTTTAATGCAAAACATTTTTAATAGATATATGTATGTAAAACATATTTTAGCAGTTTCGTAACCGAATAAAAAAAAACTTTTGAAATTTAAGATTTAGATAAGCAATATGTCAGTCTACATCGCGACACAAGAGCAGATGAGACCAAAATTTTACTCTTCAGTGGTCTTACTATGAGATTTTGATTGGGAATTCTGTGACACGAGTAGTCTTAGGAAAGGAGTTATCTTTGAAAGAATGTGATAAGCATTAAGGATATTTATTCCCTCACTCAGAGTTCGAGAAAATGCCAAAGTGAGCAGTTTCATAGAGCTCGTGTTGAATTAATTAAATAAAAAAAATGAGAATTGGATCAGGAAATTGATTTGAAAATCATAATTGAATTTATATATTTTAGAATGAAGTTAGTATGGATTAAATTAATGTAAAAAAATAAGAAATTAATTAGAATTACATATAGAGATATCATTACATATAGTTTGTTTTAATTTGTTTTTGCCACAAACATTTCATATATGTGGCTGATCTGAAATTCAGTTGCAGAATCATAGTTTATATACATTGTAAATATGTATAATTTAGCCAGTTTGAATGGTCTTGCACATTTAAAGAGAGTATACTTAGACAGAAACATGATATATTTGTCAAAAATTGTTCATTTTTTGTTAACAGAATTAGGAAATAAAGAGAATGTGGTTCTAAAAAATTGCTTTTCAATTGTAAATTCAACAAGTGAATTCAAAATTTATAAAAATTGAATCAAATGCTGAATCTGAAATATCACTACTCAGAATTTATATCTATTTTAAAATAAATATTAATTTTCAATCTATTGCCTAAAACTTTAATGAGTTTACTGCTAAAAAAAGTTATAACTTTTGCATTCAACTTTAATCCATTGCTTTAATTTTTATGATAACTTCCAAAATTCTGTTTGAAGGACCACCATATGGAAGGAATAAACCATAAGTTTTCACAATATTACCACATTTTTTCTTTGGCCTTGTTGATTAAAAATTCCTAGAAATAGTCCAAAGCCATCGTAAATCATTAATCACAAACGCTAATTTCACATTTTATAGAATTCTGACAGTGTAAGTGTATTTTTAAAAAGTATTAAAGAAGTTTAAAAGCACATTTAAAAAAATTAAGTATATTAAAAAAAAAAAACAGATTCAGAAAAATCACCTTGGAAAAGAGGCAACTTTGCCAAATACATTAAAACCAATTGAAATCCCCCTCCCCAAACCGATTCGAAGTTGAATATGCTAAAAATAATAAGGAATCTACGTGTTAAGATACATTTGAAGATTTTTATCAAATTTTGTAATCTATTTTCGAGGAAATCCATGTATTCCAGCTGCTCATGTAAACTGAACACAATAACTACTATATATATATATATATATATATATATATAATATAATATTGTTACGAATTTTCCCGGGTTTCGTTTGGGTAGTGGAAGTTATATGGTGTGGAGAACGCTCAATCAGCAGGCGGCAGTAGAAAAAGAAACAACGACGTTTATTTACACGAAGACACACAGGACAGCACAAAAACGACAACTATATACACCATATAACATCCACTATCCAAACGAACCCTGGAAATTTCGTAACAATATATATATATATATATATATATATATATATATTGATAAAATTTGATACATTGGTTTAACATCTATAATGTGTGTCGACGTCAGCGGAGAATGCGGCTACAGCACTGCAAGAAGCTTTGGAAACGTTCAGTGCACGAGGTATTTCTCGAATTCTATATATGCTTGATAATAAAGTTCATAAAATGTTACGGAATATCTGAATTTGCTATCCATTAAAAATTCGCAAGTTCAGGAGTTGCAACCTACTGATCTACCAAAATGAGAAATTTCCCCCTTGGCAATTTCTTGCACGAATGAAAATAGACAGTGTGGGGTCACATAATATTTCGTAGACAGACAAAGACCATTTTCATTTTCAAGGTTCTGTGAATACTCAAAATTGCAGAACAGAGACAAGAGAGAATCCGTTCCAAATGCAATAATTGTCACTTCATTCTCATTCGGTCACTGTGTGGTATGGATTAAGGATAGCATTTATCGTTAGTTCTTTCTGTTTCGTGGAGATTGGTCTTTCGCATTTTGCAACTTATAGAGTTAGCGGGACGTGTTATAAATTGCTTTTGTGAAACTAACTCATTCAAACACTGCAAAGTGTGTGGGTGGCACAACTTTTTTGCAAGATGGCGGTATAAAGCATATTATATTATCAATCAAACAACTGTTGAATTCTCACTTTAAAAATAAAAGCATTATCAGTCACTATTTCCCAACAGCCTGACCGGTACGAACCCTTGATTTACGTAACTCTTATTATTTCTGGCTGTGGAGTTACTTAAAAGATATTGTGTGTGTGCTCTGATTGCAAACTTAGGTGTAACACTTTCATAATATTATCACTGAAACACTCCGATCTATTGTGGAACATATCGTTTTGAGCATTCATCTTGTTTTGAATATTTTTAAGCAAGTCGTCGCCTGCTACCATTTCTTGATGATTTTATCAAAGTTTGTTTTTTCTAAGATTTTTTTGGAGTAGGAACAAAGAAAAATGGAATAAGTTTTTGTTTTTTATACAGTTTTTGGGGTAGGATAGTTAAAAACCGATTTTTTATTACTCGCTGTGGCATCACCATGTCTTGATGAATGAACTTTGAAGAAAGAGTGCCACAAAAACATATCACATCTTTAGCATAGTAGGGCGTGTACAGTGTCATCTATCGGTCGACTTTCGAGCTATTTTTTTCTCAGAAAAAATTTCCAATGTTTCTCATGTACTCAGATGAAATATGAAATCATTCTGACAATGATTCTTTTTTTTTTACAGTTTTTTGGAAACTAAGCTTTAATTTTAATCAACCTGCAGAGCTGTAGATATAAAATTCACTAGTCCTGCTCCAAATATTCCACGAAGTTTCTTTAGTTAGTTACTTACTCACTGTGTACTTCAAAATCTAATTATTTTATAGCAAATAAAATAGAATCGTGCAATTCCGCTTCTTTGAAACTACCACCATGGAAAACTCTCCACAATTACACTTAAAAGCTTTTTTTATGGAACACAGATTTAATTTTCAACCACTCAGACAAGTAATTACTTGGACTAGTACAATGAATACGGAAACCGCAAGAGCACTGCAAACTTTAACATGATCTGATTTTGAGGTTTTCATTTTTTTTCTACGTTTCCCGCATAAAAAAAACTCACTGAGAAGGCTAAAACAAAGAGAGAGACTGTTTTCTTGTCACTTAACGAATTTAAATATCTATTAAGTAGGTGATAATTAGATTTATTACAATGGAAGATTTTTGAAAAAAAGAGAATAAAATCTGTTTCCAGAAGACTGTGACAAACCACTCGGGCAGAAAGAACCGAAGGAAGTATGAGAATTATGATAAAATTATATGGTTAAAAAAAGAATTATATCGTTATATTCGATTATAAAAATTGGAATCGTTGGCTGTTAAAAAGGACTGATTCAAAATGTCCTGAAACTGTATTTATTATAAAAGACAAAGGGCTAAATTATGGATATAAATTCATAAAATTTTTTATCATCTTTTGTATACTTTTTTAATGTAAATATAACGCATTTATTTCTTTAAATATTCTAGCATATATAGGTAATTAAAGTGAATACTATGGAAATAGAACATAGATATTTTGAAATTAAAAGCACATTTTTCTTATTACATTTGATAACAAGAATTGAGTTATTGAAAAAGTTGCTTAATAAATGTTCAAATATTTTGTTATAAATTTAAAAAATAAAAGGTGCCCGCTAGCACTTAATATTGTCTGTAGAATTATTTTTGTCTAAAGAACATGCTTTTAATGCATCTGAAATAAGCATTATCCATTCTCAAAACGGTTAGGATTGAAATTAATCATTCAAACAGCTAGAAATAAAAAAGAGCAGCAAGTAGAAGAATATATATTTCAATATTAAGTTGTTTTATTTATTGTGGAAAAGCAAGTGACACACAATAAGACAGAATAAAGAATGAGATAAAACAGATTTTGCTTTTAAACTTAAATTCGTTTGTTTCACTAAGCTGTCAATATATTCGCAATTCAACAGAATAAAATACTTGAAAAATCGTCTGTAAATGTTTAAATGGTAAGCAGTATTATTAATTTTTAAAAAAAATATTAATAATTTAAATAAATATAAAATTCGAGAAGTTTCTCACTTTAATGAAGAAGCTTGACTTCCAGTTATTGAAAACATAAAGAGCAGTGAAAACTGGTAAACAGTTTTAATCTGAAGAATTATTCTTTCTTTATTTAGATCATTTTGATCTAAAAAAAGTTGAATGTTTTTGTGGCCATACCAACTTGATAATAAATTCATTTAGTAATCCATTTTCTTAATTAAGCTTCTGCATTAACATTTAACATAGATATGTTGATCTGACAGTTCAAAGCGAATTTTTTGAATCTGAGATGTAGTTTTAATAAATCTAAAAGGCGCCAATTATTAATTCTGTCATGAAAAAAGTCACAACGATCAATCTTTTTGGTATTATTTTATGTTCAAGTGCTTTAAATATTCTTTATATTTTAAAATGCAAACCGTTGTTTAGTCTTTTATGACTAGTGGATTTTTTAATGCAGATTTCTGCAATAAAAATACTTATATTCTAAATATCTATATTGGTATGAGACAGAAAATCGGAAACTATTTTCACCCATCGAAAAAAATCGTCTCAGGGATTATGTGTATTAAAATAATATTTATGGAGTCGTAAGCCAAAAATTTCAGTTTTGAAATCAACATTTCTGAAAATTGCACATAAAATGCTTTTATGCTTTATTGCTGTTTAAAAGAATATGTTATTGATGCTTAAATATTTCTTATTAAAATACAATGTCACTCAATAATTTATTCCTAATGTGATGATAGCCATAATAATAATTATTATACAAAATTACTAATTCGTAAAATAAATGACTTCATACATTATGAAATATAAATTATTATTTTCTTTCTTTAAACATTACGACAGAGCTATATAATTCCATAATTACATATTAATATTATATAATATATTAAGTTTGTAGAACTAAAAATAAATCCTGATTAAAATTTGCAAATAATATATAATTTTTAATTAGATTTCTCATACTGAATTTCTCTTTAAAAAGAATAAAAATTCGACGAATTCCTTTTTACAAATTTCAAATAACTTATAAATGCATTTGCATGATGCATGTTGATATCAAAGGCTTTGTATTTCTACGAACCTAATAAAAAAATTTTCTACAATCACATTTTATTATTCACTCTTCATTGTAAACAAATATACTTTTTATTTTTTTAAAATTTTGCAATCTTTTTTTCACCCATATTCAATCAGCCATGGTATTGAGATGCTGAAAAGTATTTGAAAATCCAGAAAGAAAACAAGACACTCCTTTCGAAAAATGAATGAGGCTTACATTTCTTTAACAAATAAACAAAATAATAACAAAATAGTATTTGGCAAAAATTAATTAACTAGCAAAATAAAATTTCTACCATAGGATATTTTCTACTTTATCAAAAGGATTAATGTTATTGGTATTCAAAATGCATTTAACATTTTACGGCTAGGTAAAACTCAAAAAGGTAAAACGTTAGTTTTGTGTTAATTTGCTAAAATCTTTACATCTTGTGTTAAGGTGGGTTTGCTCTGAGCCAATAATGATTCCAGTAAGATCAGACATGCGCAGAAAGAGCGGACAAGAACTTGCTACTATACAGTTTTTGCTCATGCATCGTGTTTCTGGATGGATTGTAGCTGACTGATTGTAAACTCTGCTTTCATGAAGACTAATAGAGCTCTTTATATGAATAGAAAAATACGAGCAACTTTATTAAAAATCAAAAATACACTGAATGAGTAATAATATTACCAGTGGCATTTTGTGAGATGCAATAATGGCAGGATGTACCTAGCATGACAGATGGGATTAAAGTAAGTTGTGCGTATTATGACAGATGTGATAATAACCAATCGAAGGTTGTATGAACTAAAATCTTTTGGAGCATTAAAAATAAGTATTCAGTGGATTTGTCGTCTGAAACTATGCATCGCTCCATGTTAGTATTAAAACAATAGAGTTTTTATATATCTATGAATTTGCATCTCATTAAGATATATTGTACTCTTTATCTAAAAAAATCTTTCTTTTCTTAATCTTTCAGCAGGTGCGTTTTCTATGCTAACATGAAAAGTTCTGCGTATTTCCTAGATATGCTATGACAAGATCTACAAATTTTTAGAGGTTAATTTGTAAATTTATGGTTTAATTTGGTAAAAATGATGTAATTGAATATTGTACCCAATGAATAATTCTTTTGTATTTAACAATTTTAGTTTCAGTTAATCTTGTTAAAAAGTAAGGTTTGATTCACTCAACGTATTCTTTCATAAAAGTATTTGTCAGTTTTCATTGATATTTCTTCAAAGTCGTTTTCCTTTATTGTTTGTCGAATGGGCTATGTAGCTGTTGATTGTTTTTACACTACTGTTAAATAATTATGAAAAGATGGTATCAAAGGCTTGCATCAGCAGTTGCACATGTTTCTGAAATTCAAATAGTAGATTCACAGAATTCAATTTGCGAAGTTTATCGAAAAGAGCTATAAGAATTATCACAAACTTGCTTTCAGAACATCCTATGATAAAAACATATAAAACGAAATTTTTTTCTGGGGGATCTCTTATGTACGCGCGCCCGCTAGAAAGTTGTTTTCTTCTTATAAAATAAATTGAACATTTTATTAATCAATTCAAAACTTAATATTTTATTCATATGCTTTAAAGATAACAATCAATGCATTTTTATTCTCTGTCCAAATTCTTCCTCATGGCTTGCAAGAAATGTTTATCAAGCCAACACCCTTGACGTTTAAACAACCTCGAGCTCTCCACTTTTTATATGGGAGGGGAGGTTTGGTAGTAGGGGAAACATCCTATAACTATTTGTAGGCGCTGAAGAAAAGTGCAAAAGTTTCCCAAGAGCAAGAATACTCGAGTGAAGTAATCGGCATTCCAAGCCCCTAACTGGAAGCAACGTTTTTCCAAACACCAATCACGTAATTGAGTTGACCAATTAAACGCTGACACCCTAATGAGCTCAAAAAAGAAGACGTTTCTGGAAGAACTCAGGAAGAATGGAATCGAACGGGGAAAAAAAGAAAACTTTTAATCTCATAATAGCTGGCGCGCAACACATATCTTTATTTGGTCTGAGTCTAATCGTTTCCCTGCCTGATTCTGCCAGAAGATAACGAAGATTTTTTTCCTGCCATTTGCAAAGATTCAGCAGCCTACTTTTTTTTCTCTTCTCTTCTCTTTCTTTTTTTTATTTTTAGGATGTCTTTCTTGTTCCTTTTCATCAGAAATTGTAGAATTGTTCTTAACTGGATAAATTTTTTAAATCTGTTTCAGATTAAAGAAGTGCTGGTTCTTATTAAAGAATAGAAGAAATGCCTTTTTTTTGTACCGCTTTGTTTGTAAGGTTCATTGTTTGTTTATATAAATTAATTATAAAAAGAGTATTTCAAATTAATGTTTTTATGTCATAAAATGTAACTATTTAAATTTGAGATTTTTTTAACAAATAATGAATAGTGATTAGTTGTTTTTTTATATGGAAAATTCGAGTTTAATTTGAAATACTTTGAGATTTTAAGATTTTTTTTAATTTTGGTATTATTTAATCAATTTTTTAACTAAAAAATTATTTTATTAGAAAAAATAAAGTGTTTATTTTCCAGCAATTTGCAGACATTATTTTTTTCTGGCATTATTATTCTTTTCATAATTAGAAATTATAAAATTCATCTTTAATGAATTAATTTAAAAATTTTTTAGAGTTTGTTATTCTGTTGGCTTTTTTTAAGAAAAATAAAATAAATTTGAAAATTAAATAATGAAGCTATGCTTCACTACCTCTTTATTAACCCTTTAAAAGGCCATTTTTTTCTTGTCGTATTATGTTGAAATATTTTTAGGCTTGAAATTAGAATAAGAAAAGGGATTCATTTAACTTATTAGATATTTAATTTGATTAATTAATTAATTTAATTAATAATTAAGTAACAAATCAAGGCACATCATTTTGTGTAAAATAAAGAACTGAAGCATCTAAGTTTCTTTCTAAAAATATTGTCAGAACTTATTCCAACCTACATAATTTCATACAAAGATTGATAAATCTGGTGGGAAGCATAATTCCCACAGCCCTAGAAAGGGTTAAGGAAAATGTCTCATACAATATTAAAACTTAAAGTAGCAAAATTGCAATAGTACGCTTACAATTACAGTAAAATTGCAATTGCTTGACTTTTTAAACTGTCTAAAACGAATGTTGTGTAATTTAATAGTTACTATTTATTAAGAAATATTAGACAATACACAAAGATTTGTCTATGGTAGATAATATTTCTTTTCAAAATATGTAGTAAAAACTTTTATTGCAGATGAATGAAGATAATATTCTTAACAGTTATTTTCCTTTCTGACCTCCATTAAAGTTTGCTTGCATTTTCAAGTGCATGTATGCATAGACGTAGAGTTAAATATATTTAAGCTGATATAAAACATATTTTTGGTAATCAATGAAAAACAAATGCTAACAATCTGACTAGAACAAGCATTCTGACCAGATGACTTCATTATGCAGCATTTAAGGAAGATTTAAATTGTTTCAGAAAGTGTTAGAAATTATGAAAATTTCTTCTTTTATACAATATTAACATATTGGAGGCAAAAAACTAGAGAAAATAATATATATTGATTATATACATGAGTATTGTGAATTGTGTTCTGTACTGTATTTATTCCTCAAATCCAAGAATGAGATTTTATGTACTATTTAGTGCACCATTGTTGCATTTTTATTTTCTCATATACGTTTTATGGAAAAAGCACAATAATGTTTTTAAAAAAAATCAAACTCGAGATGTGGACGAATCTCCACGTGTTAGATCTCCTGAGCTCGAAAAACACATTTTTGTAAAATTTCCGTCTGTCTGTATACGGTAAAGATAAATCAAAAACGCTGTGTGCTATACGATGAAATTTGGTATACGGTCTTTACACCAAATTTGAAGATTTCAATCAAATTTTGATTAAAATCTAATTTAGAGGAAGCTTGTCTGTCCCACTGTTGGAATATACGTTAATACGATGATTACAAAACGAAGACAACTAGATAAGTAAGATTCCGTACACAGATTTAACATCTATTATGTAGAAACATTTCAAATTTTGAGCCAAATTCAACAACGGGTTGATTGTCTGTCGGTCTTTACTTTTAGAAACATGTCAATGGAATAATTAAAAAAAACCCAATGATTTGAATGTATTAAATTTGGTATAGGATTTTTTTGGACTACAGGTAAAGTTTTGTATGATATCTTTGTCCCAATCAGTTTAGTAAAACGTGTTTAAGTTCTACTCGATACTATTAACGACATGAGAGGGATTAATTGCCAAAATATTCGCCGAGAATGACGTGATAGCTTCAGTAACGCTAGAAGTTAATATTTAGTAGTTATTGTGCGCCAATCCTATGCAAAGCGTTCTCTGTCGTGACAAGGTTAATATAGAGTATGCGAGAAAGTTTTGTGAAGACCATTCCTGATGGTTTACAATTTAAACCTATGATCGATTCAGTTAATTCTCATAATGTTACAGTTATATGATAAACATGACGGTAAATTCTATTTATTATTAGACAGAAGATTTTCTGAAGTTTTGATGTGACATTCTTCTATTTTTCATCTTACAAGATGCGTAATGAAAGCTGAAATTATAGTCGCAATTGATACAGTTAATAACAGCATAATCTCTGAGTACATCGAGTCAAATATTCAATTGTTCAGATGGTGAAAAAAACGTTATTAATCCTCCATCTTACATATAAAATATCATGTTAAACTTAAAAGTTACATATGACATAAATTTATGGGTAGAAAAACTTAGTCGTGTTAATAAAATATCCCTACAATTTATTTGCGGCTATTATTAATCCAGATTATTACAAACATGTACATTTTTTATCATTCTCAATATTTTCGTGCACTTTTTGTACCATAATATTTTTGTAATCATGCAATCGTAATTCCTTTCTTTCGTTTGGTTATGCAACTTTTCTATCTAATTCTTCTTCTGAAATTCGATTTAAATTTCTGTCTACATATAAAATAAAAATTTACAAGTATTTGAACTTTCCGAGTAATATGCATCCTCACAAAAGTTCCTAAATATTGTTCTAAATTTTTTTTCTGATTAATTTTGGAATAGATTTAATGACATTTTAACCTAATCTGTAAACTTAATCGATATGCACAAGAAAAGTTAGAGGAATATTATTATGACTCAATTTATATCGGTGTTCGTATTTGATTGGTTGATCTGGAAGCTGAGAAAGGCAGTGATCCAGAAACACCACAAGCCCCGGGCGTGCGAAATGCGGTCACACAACGTCTGGGTTCAAATCTAATTCATTAATCTGTCGGTCCTGAAACACTATCAAACTATCTCTCGCCCCCAAACTGAGCAATAAAAATTAATTAATCGATTACGAACTAGCTGCCCGCGTCGTATAATTACGATAAATTACTTTCGTAGTAAAGATAAAATTAAAATCCAACTTATAGAACCATTTCCCTCGAGTTCCGAATCGATTAGTAACACGAGGAGTCGAACGCCGCGTTAAAACTCCATTTAGAACGAAAGGCAGACGATACTTTTCCGATTTGGAGGCAGTCATTTTGGAAAATCACATGCGTTGCCGTTTTCTTAGAGCATAATATGCGCACACATGTCCGTGGAATAAAGCAGGGGATTGGTTATCGTCTGCGGGAATTAATGCAGAATGCTTGCTTTAATGCGATTCTGCAATAAATTCGGTTTCTGGTGTTCGATTGAAAGTCGTAATCCTAACTATATGTGAGTTTAAAATTCAGAACTTTGACATCGTAAAAGGTGTTTTAACGATATATGTCCTGAAAAGTCGTGAAATTAAATTACGCCGTCACGATGTGTCGTCTTATTACGGATCATGAACTTGGCTTTGTAATGACTGGAAAGAAAGTTGGTCGCCAAATGAGCTCTTTTGAATTTCTAATTAGAATAGATCTAATTAGTTCTATCACTGATGGATAAAAGCTTGATAGATAGCTGGAATCTGTAGCATCTTTGATTTGCATGAATATTTCTACCCTGTGGTTTTAGTCGTGTGAGAAGAGCATATGGTGGTTATTGATTATTTCATTTAAGAGAAATCGTCATTTTAAAATTTCAAGCTTGAATGCAAATTAATTCTTTCGCCTTTATTTCATTATATGAAACAAGAAAAACTAAATGCTCTGATCGACTGCTTTTGAACTTGCAATTTATTCATTTAAATGTCTGGTGTATAAGATAAGCATATTAAATTGGATGTGTAATATTTTTATATTTATTTGATTTATAATCTTACTTTTTATATTTATATGATTTTTGTACTTATATAATTAAAAATATAAAAATAAGGTGATAGAAATAAAAAAAAAGATCTAACCCTATATAAAACCTTAACCCTTCCCTTATTTTGTAAAAAAGGAAAGAACTCTCCAAGAATATCAAACTTGATTCGATCAATTCTTTTCTTATTAAAACCTTTTGAAGGAGACGACATGAAATAATATTGGATCATTATTATTTCTGACGAAACATTATTTCATGATAATGAAATAATATTGGAATTCTTGTATTCATTAGTATTGTTTTTTTAATAGAATATAGCTCATGTTTTAAAAAAAATTATTCTCAAAGAAAATATAATAATATTCTTTCTTTTAATCATTCAATTTTCATTTCATGCTCTTGAATTGTTAATCGATTTTGGATATATTTCTCTTTTGGTCGTAGTATAACAATGTTGAGCCAGTCGGTGCATTTGTTATTTATATTTTAATTATTTCCTTCAAGAAATCAATAGAATATGAATTTTAACCTTTTAATTTAATTTATTCTATGAATAAAATTCGGTGCGCATATTTAACATCTATACTGAAGACACTAATCAAATTTTGAGCTAAATCTAACAGCGGATTAACTGTCTGTCGGTCTGTATTTTCATAAAAATGTAAATTCAATAATTCGAAAACACAATGCCTTAAATGTATCAAATTTGGTATTGGATTTTGTAACTACAAGTGCAGTTTTGTTTCAATCGGTTGAGAAAAATGTGTCTAAAATATAAATTAGATTTCGGGATTCTATTAATGTATGCTATGGATTAATCACAAAATAACTCGTCAAAGATGACACGATGGATTCAGAAAAAATGCTAAACTCGGGCTAAAAGTTAATATTTCATAACTATTGTACACCAATGCCATGTAATGCATACTCTGGCATGACAAATGTATTAGAGAATAAGGGAGAATATTTGGGGAAACAACTTCCATTGATTCTATTAAATAAAGGAACACTGTATATGTACAATATTTCAGTCTGAAACTTATTAATGCAAATGAGTGAACTCCAAGCAATATCTCACAATTCGAAGAATATGCTAGACATTAGGAATTCATTATGAGAAGACATATTATTGATAATTCATCTCAAGATTTCTCAAACTAGATTTACATTCATCAAAACCTCTTGAAATCTCATTCCGAATCCTTTACTTTTGAATAATGATTTGCCACATTACATTCAACAATACAATGTCCATGAAACCTGTTATAATGTATAAACGTGTTTCATTGTAATATCCAATGCCACTGCATAACAATTTGCCATCGCACCATACTTTGACACAATATTAGAACAGTGATTTGCGTGGTACACCAAACAACATAATAGTAATTTAATGGTAACATGATTCGAATGTTGTGGTGGAATCATATGTTTGGGCCACTGTTTAGCCATACCTAATTAGAAATTGTAGACTATCAACCTTATGCCATCTAACATTTGGTAACCAATTACCTCAAATTAATAATGTATTATTCTGTCTTCTATCTATCTAGAGTAATTCAATCATCTTTAGTATTCTGATGGCGGTTTCTCCAAGGCTGTTTCCACAGCTTTATGTTAGTAATCTTGTTACTGTAATACCATAAGTGTTTACTACCGATAATTTCTACTACGAAATAAATCCAGTAATGAATAAATTACAAGTTTGTGTTATCATGTAATAAATAAATTTATGTATATTTATAAAACATTTTATCTGAAAGGTAAAATCTCTTTCAAAAGTTTCTAACCATTTTAATTAAAAATGAGATTGGGGAAAATTATTTTGGATAAAAATATTTCTATGCAAATGACTAACACTCATTTCCTTTCTTAGATTAAATATTTTGAAACTGATATTTGCCATTTTTGAAAAAAATCAACATATTGATATTAAAAATATGTGCAATAATTCAAATTTTTTTAAAAAAATCTAATAATCAACTCACACATAAAATTTTTTTTGACAATTTAAGATAAAATGTTTTATATAATATTAAGATACCCTTTTTTTACAGCAGGGTAAATAAAAAATATTTTGTAGCAGTTGCTTTACTCTATCTTCTCTTTTGGATAATAGATGGCGATGGTACGTATCACATAGCGCATTGCGATTGTAATTATAATGAGATGATATGCTGTTCTGGTGAGATGTGCACGCGTGAATGGCTTGTATCGTCTTCTTGTTTTGTGTGAAACGTGTAGTTCTGCTGAGATGCACGCGTGAATGTCTTGTCTTGTCTTTCGTGTTTTGTGTGAAATGTGATTATTAAAGAAATATTCCCGGAATCATTGCCCCTCTTGCTTCCACTGCACGGATCATAATGATTTTCATTCTGCCACAATTTATTTAAAAAATTTTTAAGCATTTTTTTCAAATTTAAGCTTTGTAACAACCTGTGATACTTTAACCTTCTATCTATTAAATATTCTTTTATTTGCTCGTTAATAAAGTGATTTATAGAGAAATTATATAAGATCGGAAAGTAAAACTATCTGGACAGTGATTAAAAATAAAACAGATTAACCTCTTTAACAAATACCAATGCCTCATTTTGGTGCAGCATTTATATCAGAAATAGAACACACCAGAGAAAATAATCGTATCGTTTCAGTATCTGAACCTCTTATAATGAAGAAATTTAACATGCACTTTTCGCAGATTTTACACTTTTAGGCTTTTCGATATCTAACATTTACACAAAACATAAAACCTCTTTAACCTCTTCGTTGTCCGTTACACGTCTAGCGCTTTCAAGTGAAACTTCTGCAAGGCGGCTGTAATAAGCTTCAAACGTGTTTTTTTTATATTATAAAAGTTTTAAACGTTTAAAACGCTTTCTAAATGTTTACTTTTTCTAGATTCTACTTTTGTTCTAATGCGGCGAAAAACAGAGGACCGCTGGGTAGAAATTTTCGTGGACAGCAGACGACGGTGAAAGGGTTAACAAATGATTACTGCTAATTGATATTGTATATATATGATTATTTCTCGTCATTTTAATCTCATTCAATTGAAATTATTCAAAATTATTCAGTGCACTATTGTATCCAAGAAAAAATAACGTGAATATTCAAGCCATCATTCCTAAATGGAAAACAAATCATTTTTATGTTTTCCAGAAGTAATCAAAAACACATTGGACGGTTGCCCACATTCAGTGCAAAAAGTAACGACTTTGATATCACTTAGTGTTTTTGTTTTCAAAGAAATATTTTTGTCAAAATGCCCTCTTTTGATACAATTTACTTTTTTTTCACTTTCTCCTTCTTAAGTCATCTCTCACTTAACCCATTTGCTCTATTATTTCTTCTTCTAACCAAGGAGCTAAATGCACCATTGCTGGGATCTCCTAAAACAGTATATGATCCCTAGATCAATTTGATGTAAAACCCATAGTGATCAGAATTCTGAAGTTTGAAAATCTTCAAGAATAGGAACGATAATAGCAAGTCATTAAGAGAATATGTATGTGCCAAATATTTCTGTGATTAAAAATATATGTGCAGAAAACTGTTTTAAATTAAATTCAGAAATATAAGCCAGAGTATACACTATATTCACTAAACTGTATAAGATTCTCGAAATCTATCAAAATGCAGTAAATATTTCTTTGTATTTACAAATATTTCATAATTTTCATGACATTTAATTAGGGGCCGCGGTGGCCTGGTGGTAAGGTCTCGGCTTCGACACCGGGGGATTTCAGGTTCGAGGCCCTATTCCACAGAAGAACCGTCGTGTAAGCGGGTCTGGTGCACGTGAAACGTCCTAGCCAAACGTCCGCCCTTTGGTGTGGCGTAGAGAGGGTGTCGTCCTCGTCATCTGACCGCTGTTTAAAATTACGAGGTCCGTCCCAAAAAAACCCTAGTGTTGTTTTAAAACGGGAAGTTAATATAACTAAACTAAACGACATTTAATTAAAAACAGTAAGGTAGGTGACTACGTTAAAGAGTCGATATTTTGCGAAATTGTGATTTTTAATATTTGAATATGCCTTTTAATAAAACCGTTAAAATTTTTGTATTTGCTTTTACATACGTTTTAATGATATTTTGCATTTTTAGATGCTATTTTCTCAAATTTTAATCTTTGATAAACATTTTCTTACGAAAACCCACATTAATTAAAATATAATTTATATTTTTTTGTCCAAATTTGATATAATAATCTTTAATAGTATGTTCAGCAGTTCCTGAACTAGAGAATAAGTAATCTATTCCTTTATAAAAACCCAATATTTAAAAAAATGAATCAAAATGCAGCTAGCTTTTAAATTCAGGAACTAAATAATGTGTTTCTTAAACTATATGCAAAATATAAAGCAAATAATTTATTAAAACTGTATAGAAGAATTTTGCATTATACTTCTTTTTTTTGCCAAAAAAGGTCCTTTTTTCATTTTTTAAAAACTTTTGTTATTTAACTGGTATTTTGATTTCAGAGATGCTTTTTCAGTCTTTTTATATGCATTCGAAATTAGGACTTGTTTTTATCATTTTTCAAAAAATCATTCCGAACGTAGACACCTACTTTAAGAGGAATCCATCTCTTGTTTTAAACGTTGAAGCAGGGCAATATTTGAAATAGATTCATATATCTATGATTTATTTAAAAAAAATAAATTTGTATTTAATTTTCAATACAAATAACTTGAACAAAAAAAATGTATTCAAAATTGTCGCAGTGCAAATACATATAAGCGCATAGCAATACAAATTATTACTGTAAAAGTACTTGAAAATATTATTAAAAATTTATTAATATTTCTCCAAAAACCTAAAAACAGTTTTTGTGGGAGAATATACTTCAGTTATCAAAGAAAACTTTGTTATTTTATTGTCTTTTAAATAAAAATATGATAACAATTTTGAGAATTTCCATCTTCTTGAGCATTTTCTATCCAATGCCCATCTACGTGCCAAATTTGGCCACTATAGATTCAAATGTCGTAGACCATTTTGTGCGATTTCTACATCATGAGATTGAAATGAAGTAATTTATAAATTGAATGCCTGCCTCTAAAAGTTATTATTTGAAATCCATGTTATAAATCGATTTTTTTAAAAATCTAAACATGAAATAAATTTTTCTTTGTCTCCAGTTAATATCTAGTTTAAAACTAATGGAAGTGAACTTGGAGTGCGTCCCAAAACTTTCTCGCATAATCTTTAATGCAGCTGTTATTCCAGAGAAGGCTTTATAGGACATCGGTGTCCAATAGTTACGAAATATTAACCTTTGGCGGGAATTTTAACATTTTTAATGAATCTATCATGCCATCTTTGGCGAGGAATTTCTTTTTTGGCAATTAATAGTTACTGGCATGCTGTTAAAAGTATCTGAAAATGGAATTTGTAGTTTAGATGAATTTTTATAAAATATTTGGAACAAGTATTTGATACAGAATTACATTTGTAGTCACAAAATTCCATGCCAAATTTGATATATGTAAGATGTATTTTTGAGTTATCGCTTTTGCTTGTTTATAAAAGTACAAACCGACAGATGGTCAACCCCTTATTGGATTTGGTTCAAAACTTGGAAAGTGTCTATACCATGAATGTGAAATCTGAGAACTGCATTTTTTTCTCTCTAACTATCGTGTTAACTTATATTCGAACAACCGGACAGATGAATTTCCACTGAACCGAATTTACTGAAAATTAATAGATATCTGCAAATTTGGTGCAAGGACCATATACCAAATTTATCCTTCTAGTTCAAAGCGTTTTTGAGCTATCTTTATCACAAACAGACAGACAGACAATTCACAAAAATGTGTTTTTTGAACTCGGGTAGGAAGGACTAAAACGTAAGGATTAGTTAAAACCTCGAATTCGAATCTTTTGACGATTACTATATTTCCTCTATACTACGTATGCGGAAAAATAAAATAAAGGTTGTATTTACATTTTTTATAGCAAATATAACAATAAACATGAAACACCTTGTTTCCTATGAGTTTCTGCCAAATTTGACTGCATTATTATTTTACAAATTAAATACATTAAAAATATTAGAAACTCGCAAGTAAGATAAGAATTGCCTAGAAGTCATGAATATTTAAAATATATCACCTGAAGAATTTGATGACTTATTGACTGAATCTTTACAAAAATCTTTAAAGATAAGTCCTCGGCTTGTACCATACGTAGATAAACATAATTTCATTATTACGAAGGCCAGTATTCATTTAATTTTGTTTCTACTTCACTATCGGACCAACTTTTAGGCACCCTTCCAAAAGTCGTTTCTCAGATTTAGAAAAGATAAATGGGGTTTCTATGTTTTGTGGGAAACATTGGTGTTTCTGAAGTGAATTGCTATCAAAAGAGAAATTATTGCTCAAAAGAATTTCATATTATGGTTTCGGAATGCTTAGAGATATAAATATAAGAGTTAAATAGATAATGTCTTTAATAAATCCCATCATTTTCAGAAAGAAATCATAACAGCTAAATAAGTATTTTTATGGTATTAGCAAATATATAAAGGAAGTTGAGATTATATTATGAAATATCAGTTTCTACATATATACTAAGAAAGATATAGATAGTATAAATATTACCAGATATATATAAAAATAAATATTGCTGTATTTCATAGATATTAAAGACCTTCATAATCATATTAAAAACTGATACTGAGCAAATAAATTGTTTAGTATATTATTATTTAGTATTATTAAATTGTTAGCATGTTGTTGTTTAGTATTTTATTAGTTATTGCATTGTTAGTATAAAAATACCATTAAAGTTACATTAATCAGAGAGAAAGGATTATTAGTCCTTATAAATACCTATTCATACTTTGTGTACAATAAAGGAGCAACAATTTTTCATTATTCTGAATAGATTTCCATTATCGCAAGCCATAGTATCACTGATGAAGACAGTTTTTGTGAAATGAAAGACAGTTTTCGTATAATAAACAAATACTTTATTAAATTATATATTGGCCGTTCTGGTCCAACACCTTTTGCCATCTTTCTGGTAATAATTCCATAATAATAATGGCATAATAATGGCATAATAATAATGGCATAATTCCACGCTCATAAAATTTTTGGTCTTTGCTGCCAAAAAACTGATCGAAGTGGTTTTTGACCTCCTCATTTGAGGTGAAGGTTTTACCGTCTAAAAAATTTAGCTAACCAGTTCTGGCACTGGCGTACTGTCAACACACCTTCTCCATACACATCGGCCAATTTCTTTCTGGCTTGAACAGCATTTTTACCCTTTCTGTAGTAAAACAGTAAGATATGTCGAAAATGCTGCTTATCACTCTCCATATTTAAAAGGGCACCAACCAAAAACTACTGCGTAGAATTAATTAGAATTTTTCACACACAAGCCTTGCTATATGAGCTTTCAAAGCATATAAAAATTATACGGCTTAAATGTGAAGTTGGGTGCAAAAAAATACAATTAAATCCTCTGTCGGGGAAAAACGAAATTACTTTCCGAACAACCCAATATATTCATACTTTGTGTACAGAAATGGAGCAGCAAATTTTCATAATTCTGAATAGATTTCAAATAAGGAAAGCAATAGTATCATTAATATGTCAGCCAAGTGTGACTTCATAATTATGAAGAATAAATAATGTGCATTCAGAAATTGTATATTCTACAGTGTATAAAAATTCATTTTGAGCAAATAAATTATTGATTAGTATTAATATAAATTTAATGCCATTAAAGTTATTTTAACCTGAGAGGAGAGAATTATTAGCCTATAACAATATTATCTGCTCATACATGTACAGCAATAAAGCAGCAAATTTTTTATTATTTATTATTTTTTTATTACTGGAGGGATTTCCAATATGGCGATCAATAGTATCACTGATTAGTCAATCAAATGTAACATCGTAATTATCAAGAATGAATTCAGTGTATTTAGAAGAGAAAGGGCATTTTTAATTGGAATAATTATTGCTGGCAGATATGTCTTTCTGACAAAATTATATCAAGTTAATATCTCACATGTGATTGTTGCTGATCAACCATCGAAAATTGATGTAAAATATATCGTATACATTGGTAATGTGTATTTTAATAATAATAATAATAATAATTAAGATGGTAGAAGAAGTAGAACATCTTAGATATTAATATATAGTAACATTTAAAAATTTTGTTTCCTTCCGTGGGATCTTTCCTTTTCATGTTTGCACATGGACACTGAAATCGGAACTAATTACTGAAATAGCATTGAAACAAATTGTGATTTGCAAAGATTTTCTCTATTTATAATGCTCTTGAACACTCAAATTAGAAATCGGATAATACTCATGCTTAAAACTGTGCTTATGAACACTCAAATTAAAAATCGGAAAATGCTCATGCTTAAAATCGGATTGAAACAAACAGTGATCCACTGACAGAAAGAAAATACAATACCAAGTGAAAAATAAGTTTTAAAAAAAGTTGAAAGAAAACTTTATGAATAACCACTGACTGAAGTGAGAATATAATGTATTAACATAAATATAAAATAATGAAAATTTTAAACCTGAGTTCATTAACATTTGATACAACTCAGAATTTAACATTGCAAATAAAATATGAATTTTAATAATGCTTAGCTTTGATCACATGTCGATAAATCGATTAGTTCAAATATGGGGAAAAGGCCTATCTGAATTGTTTGACGCTACAGCAATTCAGGCATTGAATTGTTTTGATTTGACCATTCCATAATGATGCAGATCAGTGGGGGGGGATATTTTTAACTTCGCAAAACCTGACAAATGATGGTCGATAAATATATTAGTTATTCGTTTTGGAGATAAGGTCAATTATCTTTATTATTAAAGTATATTATAATTATGTTATCCCAAATATTACCAACAGGTGTAGTTCTAGTTTCAGAAGCTATAGACCATTGCAGAACTGGACCTAAACTTCAAACTATAATACTAACTTTGCTTTTACTAACATGATGAAGTTTCTGGGGGACATTCTTTTTTCAAACCACGTAACAAAACAAAACATTAGGAACAGAATGCACCGGTAAACGCAATTAAATCAAATGAATTCCAGACCGATGAATTAAGCTTAAAATTGTACCATATCATAATTTTCGAAATAAAATTTCAATTTCCCTTTAAATTTTTTCCAAACAAACTTAACAGGCTATCATTTTTTTTATTATATTGTGTTGTAGTATGTAGTAAGATTCAAGAAGATTCTCTGGTTTCTCCCCAAGTACGACAAAATCGTGCCACCCGCCAGAAAATTGTGAAAACTTTTATATCTTGAAAGATTACAAGAAATGGACAGAAACGTTTCATGGGATGTAACAAAAATTTAATATGTATCGCTAAATTATTCACATTTGACGTCAATATACAATTCTAAGAAATTATACTAACTTATTAGTTTGACGAAAGTGGAATCGTTACATGTTACCCACAATAACAAATTATAAGAATTCTAGTACAGAAAATCGAATGAACTCCATAAATTAAGCTGAAAGCTTTATCATATTCTGAGGACAAGAACTAAAATTTCAATTCTCCTTTAATTATTTTCTAAACAGTATAAACAGGTTGTCACTATCTTTTTATTACACTGTATTGTAGTCTGTGACAAGATTCTAGAAGACTATCTGGTTTCTCGCCAAATATGGCAAAATTGTTCCAACCTCCAGAAACTCGTCAAGACTTTTCGATCTTGAATGATTACAGAATTTCGTCAGAAACGCCTCTTGTGATGATATAAAAATCAATAAGAATCGCTTACATATTCAATTTTGACGTCAAGACAGAATTCTTATGTAGAACCATGATATTAATTTATTAGTTAGAGAAATTTGCAGTCGTTACAAGTTATCTACAATAATAAATCATAAGAATTCTTGAGCAGAAAAAGTTCTTTTTCTTTAAAGAGTCCCCGATTTTAATCTTTCTATACCACTTTTAATCTTCTTCTACCACTTTTTTTGCTTGAAATATCACTTTTATATTTAATGTTCCTTAGAACTGTATGCCAACAAAAATGTTAAAATGTTATGTCCTTCATTTGTTTCTTCGCGTATAGAAACTAGGTATACTTCTAATAATCATACGACTCCAAGGATCGATATCTTTAATAGTTATCTGATGACATTGCTTGTCCAAATCGATATCAATTTCATTTAAATTAATTCAACACATTAACGTTCAACACGGCAGCATAATGAGAATTCTTATGTAAAAATATTAGTAAAAGTGAACAATGTTTTTCCTTACAAGAACATCTAAAATTAGTTTTTTTTTAATAGTAAAATTTCCGGAATGACAGATATTGAAAGAGCGGAATTTGTTGAAAGATTGAATAAATTGCATTGACGATTCAAAACCAAAAATAAAACTGAAACTGAACAGCAGGGCAAAGTGTTCATCCCAGACACAAAGAATTTTAAGTATGTTAAAATAAAAATTATGTATTCTTCCTAAAAATATCTGCAACATTAAAAAAAAAGTATTGGAATAATCTTACTTAAAATTTCTTATATATTTGTAGACATCATTCTTTTCTCATTTTAATATAATCCTGTTTGGATTTTTTTTTAATGCCACTTGAGGTTTTAAGCAAAATTAGAAAATTAGAAAACAAAACTGTTTTTGTCTTTAGCATCCATAATTAAAAGTATAATCTAAATGATAATATGTTCTTTAATTCTGACATCCATTAATTGTCATTCTATTATTATTTTATTTTAAAGATGATTTATTCATATTCAGATTGTCGGAGACGTTTTGGATGGATTGCGAAACTGCGTAAAACAAAAACTTTAAATTGTTAACTATTAACTTCTAAATAATGCACTATGTACATATATTCTTAAATCTGACGAAAACTGTTACGAAGACAGCAGCAACAATAATTAATAACAATTAGAAAAGTCACATTTAAATAAATAATGGTTACAAATGTACCTTTAATTCTTAATATATTATAATATGATAATACTTAATATATGATAATACTTAATATATGATAATACTTAATTAAAATTGTACATATTAAGAATTCACAGATTTTGTTCTTCTAAATTATGAACAACCTCCTTTTAAATTAAACTTTCATCTAAATAATATTATTTTTCTTCAAAGTGAACTATTTCTTTTTTAAGGAGTTGTATTTGCTTTTAAATTTAAATCAAGATAATGTTTTCAAATTTTATCTTCAAAATGACAAAAATGTGTAAATTATTTAACCCTTAGATACATCGATGTAAATTTGATTCGTATGCTTAAAACTTCATATCTCTTTATATAGTGTGCTTCGCATTGTGTTTTTCTTTTTAATTTTCTTTATCTATAACGATTTTCGTTATTGGCGTATTATCTGAGTACAATTTCATTTCGGCGGATGTTACGAATTACTATTATTTATGTAAAAGGTAATAAAAACATGCAGGAAAAATTGTTTTCATATAGAAAAAAATTTAAGAATAACGATTAACATTTTGTAGATTTGTAGGACTCAAGAAAGGATTGTTCCTGATGATGCCGAAATACATTGAAGTATTTTTTTTTTGAAAATTAAAAACTTTTATGTGGGTTTTTACTTTTGTATTTTTCTCATTAACTACATCCATTAACCGATTGATTTCCAATTTTATTTATTAAAAATAAAAAAAATCATGCATTTAAGGGTTGAAGAGAAAAATAAGATATCTAAGAATATGTCTACTCAAATGCAAGCAAAAATGAAGATTTTAACTGATAAAGGAGTAGTGCGTCTTATAAAATCTTTATCAATCAAACGTGTCATTCCTTACATGAAAATTTAAATGCATGTATACTTAATCCATCTTCTCCAATTTATTTCGCACTTAATTTTCTGGCAACTACTTCAAAGGAGATCACTCAATACCGACAAAATATATCACAGACGGGCTTAATTTATATATCGCCACACCATCTACCTCAGCAAAATTTCACCTTGCATCTACTCAAGACTTGAAATTTTAATGATTCCACTCCAAAACCCTTTCCTTGCTTTTAATTTGAATGCTTTGCACCGGCTCATTCACAGAGTAGCGTTCTTTCTGTCCGTGTTTCCACCTGCCAATACGATTCCAGTGTCGCCAACGAGTTGAGTGAAATAACAATGACCGCCTAAAGCAGACGACATTCGTTCGCGAGAAATTAATCGAGATTACTGAAGTGGAGTTGAGTGGAAAGTTTACTTTCCGTTAAAATCCAACGTCATTAAAGGATGTGGAGTGCTGAATGTATGGAAAGATGCTGCTGTATATACTGATTGAAATTATCTTTAAAAAATTAATTTGTATAGACTTTAGTATAAAATGTATTTTATATTAAGGTCAGTTTATTCAAAGAAGCTGCCAAAAAGTGAAACGAAACTTTAGAATGTAAAATCAACCGCTGTTTTAGCTACATCATTTTCATCCAGTTAAAATTCCAAAAATAAACATTGATATATCAAAACATACAAGAGGAGGTATTTCCGTTTGTTAATTCATGGTGTTTTATGTATTGGCTTTTAAGTATTATACAGCATTGGCAAATCTATCGCACTTACGCCAATGAAATTTATCACATGTAGTCGCAATGGTGATTCAAGGTGCTGGAACTCTAAATTTTATAATTTAAAGAGGATAGTATATATTTGTTCTTATGTTAATTTTTAGAATTCTTCGCCCATATTTGCTTGAAGTATCTTTTAATTACATCATTAAAACTAAACATTTGACATCTTAAAATAGTTTTTTATGCATTTTTAAGTTAATTACTAAATATTAAGAATTTTTTTTTTAAAAATCGAAAAAGTGTCTTTTTTTTAAGGTTCAAAACTCAAATTATGGCCCGTAAAGCCAAATTAGGACATCAGGAATCATGAAACTTATTTTTATATGTAATCAAACTTTTAATAGAATAGTTTGCAGCCGATTTCTAATTCAATTGATTGATTCTTTGTTTAATAACACGTCATCATTTTCAGTTATTTATTTCGATTTTTTTTCTTATTTATATATTAAATTATTTTTATAAAATGTTATGACATTGAATTTGCTTGTTTATTTTATTTCTGTTTCATACTTTTTTATGCAATTGCAGTTTTGATTTTCTAGGAATTTAATACATCGCGGCCATGCCAGTCTAGTTAGTTAGTCTGTTAGTCTATTTTCATAAAAAGAAGCATTTGCACATATCTGCTGTATAAAAAAAATCTATGCGCTATGCACTTATGCCATATTCGCAATAGTGAATCAATACATCTCGAAGTCCAAATTTTAAAAGTTAAAATAGAAATTTTTTAATTTTTTCTGTTGATTTGGAAGATATTTTCTCATATTATTAAGCTAGTAACATAAAAAATCAGGGCGTATTTCACTAGAATAAATAATCGTTTTGACTTTTGATGTTTTTCATTCAATATTGAGAACTGTTTTGGTAAAAAGAAATTTTTTTTGAAAATTTTTTGAATGCAACACGTTCTAATTTCGTTATTCTTTGATAATTTTTAGGGCAATTAATCGAACATTTATCTCTAATTTAAAACCAGAAAGATCAAAGTACTATTGGTGATTGATTTTTAATTAATTGTTTTTTAGATGAGTTCAAAGATTTTTTTTTCACTGATCCTCTGGGGGAAAAATATATCTTCGCTGATTTCGCTTGGTTGCCAAATTAAGAAACCAAGATTAATGACTTGTCTCTATATAACGTTGTCTCTATATTTTTTCTTTTTCGCTTTTTCATTTTGAATTGTTTGTTCAAAATTTTATCGTCTGCAGTTATTAAGTGAAAAAGCGGAAAAAACATTAAAAATTCAGTATTCTTTTTTAATTCGTTAATTAATTCGCTTTCTTTTAGGTAATTGTGTGTGTGTGCGTGTGTGGTGTGTGTGTGTTATAATATATATGAGTTGTGGGCAGCGTCATACAAGAAAAATAAAATGTATTTGTATTCAATTTAATTTTTAGTAGCATTTCTTACAGAAAACTTTCTAATTTCTTGCTTTTTTTTCTATTTTTTCAGCGTGTTTTCATTTTATTTTTATTTGCATTTCAACAAACGATTACATTATTATGAAGAAAAATAACGGTCCAAAATCAATATCGATTTTTTAAAAATTGTTTTCGTTATTTTATTTTACATTTTTGGGGGTAAGGATTTCACTAGCATGCATCATGTCACCAATATTTTGATGATAGTATATAATACAACAACTAACAAATAAATATCTGATCTATTTTATTGAAGTTCATAACATTTTATGTTATTTATATAAGATTATTTCTTTTGTAGGAATTTTTACATTTGTGAAAAAGCGAAAGCGGAGGAAGAAAATGATCGTACTATTTTAGGTACGTTGATTTCATTGTTTAATACTTTTTGTTTGGAATTTGCAAAATCTAAAACAATTAATTGACTCTTTTATAGATTCTTTGTAATATATTATTTGATTTGAAATGGAATGATCGTTCTGCTTTGGAAAATATTTTATTTTTCGCCGATTTCTGGTCTTTTCCTGTAAAAGAGACAGTTTTCGAAGTATGTAGCTTCACATTTAATAAAAATTATTACAATTTTTTAAATTTTTCCTTTAGAAATTTGAAGAAATGTTATATATATACATATTCTTAAAATTTTCAAATTAAAATAATTGCACTTGTAAACAATTGCTGTTGTAAACAATAAATGCAAATATTTAATATGAAGGAAAACAGCCTTGGCACAAATCTTTTACTCCGTTTAATGAAAGCTTACACAATTGGTATTGAAGTTGAATTAGCTGCCCACCTCTGTCTTAACGACAAAATGTAAAGCTGACTTTCAATAAATAATTAAGTTTTTGAAATTTAAACGCGTTGTATCATAATAATTTTCTGATATATGCTGTAATTAGTCAAATATCAAGTATATATATATTTTATGAGTTTATGAATTTACTTTCTTTTTATCTGCTTACAGATAAATTAATAAAGATCTAATGATAAATAAATAATGCAATTAATTTTTAAATGTATGTCATGTATTAAATATTATTTTCATAATTTATATACGAAACTTGTAGAATATTTGTCATGTTTTGTTATTCTGGTTGAACAGTCAGATTTGTAATAGAGTATACCCTGCAACATTCTTTTCAGATAATTGTTGAAATGAATTGTTCTGAGCAGTCCAACAAAATTGAACTTTTTTTTTAATTCGAACATTATAATTAATAAAAAAAATTCATATATTTTTTCAAAGTATTAAAGTTTTAGCAGCCTGCTAAAGTCTTAACGCTTATGACTAAGTCCATTAAAAGCCCAAAGTATTTATTTGAATTAAAACTCTCACGTTTTCCGAACATTGTCAGTTTTAAAAAAAATCTTTTTTCATAATTCATATTATACTTTATTTTCATATTTGCAAGCGTTGACATAATATCATTAATTTTGGTCAGAAAGATGAAGAATCTGTCTTGTTTCGTCATTAACAAAATAACTGATTATAAACCTGAGTAAATTCTGAACAATATCGGTATTAGAAATTCATCACTTTCATTTTTTTTAAATTGAGGAGCTCTTAAAATATTCATTACTTGGTTTCACACTTTTATCTGTTGTAATTAATATGTTATGCAACTTTTTCTTTTTATTAGAAGAGTAAAATTTTGACCGAAAACAAACTAATTAAATCCAAACTCAGCAAGTTGGTCCCGCCGATACCACCTAAACTTTTTGCTTTGATCAAGAAAAGAATTTTATTAGAATAATTACTTTCGAATATTTTATGCATGAAAATTTAATGAAACGTTTACATTAAAAATTCATAAAATTTCGATCCATCGAAGGTGAATTTTAGTTAAGAATAAAGAGATAAATACCGTTATTGATAAAGGTTGTCACTGGTGCTTTTTGTAGTTATATAAATAGATAAAATAAAGTGAGTCAGGAAAAAGTCAGTGATTAATGATGATACTAATGGAATGCCTTTTTGTAATATGATATTAATTTAAATAATTTATGTGTATATATAATTTTCTTTAAAGGATTTGCTTAGTAACTTCTTAAAAATTAACAAATGTTAATTGGAAATTCCAATAGAAATGTACATCATGAAACAGATGTCAGAATATATAAATGTATTTGTAATCAATTTGCATTTTAGAAATAATTTTATAATCACTTAAACTACAACTTCACTTCTATTTGTCCCAAGAATAAAAAAAAATCTGTGTCGCCAAATTCCTTTCTGAAACTATATAAGTTCAAAACACTTTCTCACGATCTCGAACACTGCCTTTTAAATTAGTTTTTTGCGCCACGGATCATCATGATTTTATAAAAAATCTTGATAACAGATAAAAATTAGAATAATTTTTCTTAATATGATATTAATTTAAATTATTATTAGGGAATATATAATTTTCTTTATAATTTTTGCTTAGCAATTTCTTATAAAATAACAAATGCTACTTGGAAATTCCTATAGAAATGTTTGTCACGAAACAGATCAAATATATATATATATATATATATATATGTATATATAATTATTATAGTTTAATTTGCGTTTTAAAAATAATTTTCTAATCAATTAAACTCCATCTGCAATTTTCCCACAGAACTAAAACTTATATCGACGAATACTTTTCGGAAAGTATATAAGTTCCAAGTACTTTCTCATGGTCTCTTTTTATAGCTTGAACATAACATTCTTTATGTTTTTCGCGGTCGACATTATTTTTACAAAAAAAATCTTGATAATATATAAATATTAGATTATTTCTTTAAAAATATGAAGAATAATAATTGCTAAAAAATTCCACACTTGTTAGTTCAAAGAAGAATTCACATATTTTTGAATAAAAGCATATTATATATATATTATTTGAATCTATAGTTTATCCCCTGATTTTGATGAAATTTGGTGCAATTAAAGAAAATAACAATTTCAAACATTTCTAATTCGAAAACTTAATTAATGCTTTATAATTAGAAAGTAAAAAAAATTTCTGCAATTTTCAACATTGTCATTTTTTAAAAAATATTATCTTTCATAAACCATTTTTGTAGAATTTTAAAATTAAAAAATAGTAATAATAATTTGAATTACCTATAATTTTTTTCCCTAATATTAACAAATTTATAAAAAAAAATTTTCAATTCGCAAGAAGGCTTTTAAGCGTTGCAGTGAAAATCAAATGTATTCCATTATTTTATCAAAACGTTTAATCGTATTCTATTTTTGAAATGTATAGCTGTGCAATCCAAAAGATGTAGTTTTCTTCATTTCAAGCATTTACCTTTTTTGTTTTGGAAGATTTTCACTTCCCATCAGTTAGATATTATACATCATTTAAAGCCTGTTCCTCAGAGTGAACTCACTGAATGTTTCATTCTATTTGCTAAGGTTTGTATTTTGAAATGTTTTCTTATGTATACTTAAAATTTTGCTTTTTATGTGTGTGATTATGAATAGTTGTTTTTTGTTTTGACTTAAAATGAGAAATTGTTAATTTCCTTTTAATTTTCGAAAATTTTTAAACTGCTGTTCTTTTTTAGGGGGTAGACATTTTAGACTAAAGAAAAAATAACAGACATTTCTACTCTTCTCAGAATTTTATTTTTTGACAAATTCCAAGAATTTGAATATCAGTCATAACATTTCTTAAATAATATTTTTAATAATTTAACTGATACTAATTCATTATGTCAGATTATTCATTTTGGTTTATCAAGTCATCGCATTATTCTTTCATCAAATATGTGGAATGGCGAGAAATTTCACAACTTTTTTTTCCGTTTTAACTCTTTTGTTCTTAAGAGGTAAGTTTGTTCTTATTAAGAAATTCGAAATAAGGAAAAAGAAGTTGTTTTCACATAAATTTCATTTTATTTTCAGTTCTTCAATTGTATTAAATAAACAAATTAAATTATTTTTTTATAATTATAGTCTTTATTATAAAAATTATTTTATTATAGTCTTATTGAAGTGAAATATAAAATTACTGAAGAATTTCAAACAATAAATCTTGCCATAATCGAGAATGACCATAGTAGAGAAGAAAATGCGTAAAACATGTGCATAAAACCGGAAAATACCAACGAGTCATTTTACTAATATTCCTTTAGACAAATTACAAGACGTTTTAATTAACTATATCTACGTCCTTTAAAACTTATTTAGCTCTACACCAATTTAATGGAAAGATCTTACCATTTACTACATTCACAATACCCTTATTTTCAATGCAGAATGTATCTTTCGACAAATAAAAAGCATTAATCCAAAAAGGAATTAATTTATTCTACTGTCCTGGCCAGCCTATTTATGCAATTTTATCAAAGGATTCATATTTTAAGTATCAACTAGGCTTTCAAATACATTGATGATCACAAAAATCTTACTTCTTAGCACTTTCACAATTACCTTGTTTTAAAAGGAAAATATATCTTCCAACAAATAAAAGGAATCAAACCGAAAGGGAACTTAACGAGCCTACTTTATTCTACTGTTCGGATCATCCTATTTCTCCACTTCTATCAAAGGATTCATATTTTAAGTATCAACTCAATCTTCAGATACACAGATTATCTGAACTCTTAGCAAAAATAGTTCTATGGACTAAAACGAAACAAATCTAGTAATTACCAACAACCTACCATATTTTTTATCTTATATCTAATTATTTATATCAAATTATAAAGTGCAAAACAATTAAAAGATTAATATTTATGATATAAGGAACAAATTTGAATTCAGTAGAAGAAAATGATGCAAGGATTGAAGGATTGAAGTTTTCTTTTTTCGTGTATCTGCCAGGAATCTTACAAAATTCATTAAAAAAACAATTGAATGCAACATGCGTGGTTAAAAAACAATCATTAAATTTTACTGTCACATTTTCTCTAAAATTATCGCAATGATTTATATAAATGTAATTATGAATGAAAAATATTAATTTGTTTCCAAGCAATTATTAATACTAAAAATTCTCTACTCTTATAATAGTACCCGTATTCAGAAACATGCAACAACATGTATTTTAATATCAAGGGAAAAAATCGAAAAACTTTCTCAAATATCGAGAAAATATTCGAATTCGAATATATTTTTATATCGAAATGACTTTCTATATAAACATGAATAAAAAATATCCAATTCATATCTAAACAATAAGTAATAATAAAAAATTCCCTAGTGTTATAATAGTGCCCAAATTTAAAAGCATACAACAAATTGCATTTTATTATCAAGGAAAAAATCTTTGGGTTTTTTTTCTCCTGGAAATATTTGCACAAATAAATTAATATCTTTTATGCATATTGTTTAGTTTTTAGACATTCCATGCTTTATGAAAAAATTCTTTTGAGCGTTTCTTTAAGAAACTTCAAAAGAATCTGCCGCATAAAGAATTGACTAACAAAAACAAATTCTCGTATTATGTATCATGAAAAAAAATCAAGCAAGAATATAATATTTTTAATATATAAGCCAAACTTTAATTAGTAGACTCAGCATGTAATATATAATTATATTCTTATATCGTCGAAATACTTTATTAAGCTTCTGATATTAAATATCTTGTTTGCATTTGACATGTGCTTACAAAAATAAAATTCAAAAAATATACACGTTGCTTAAAATGCTTATTTTTATATTCAAACTAATTAAATGTGTACTCTACGGAGATGATTCATGCAAATTTATAGATCCAAAAATTTCTTTAAAATATTTTTTGCAGAAAATAAGTGAAATTCATAGAAATAGATCGGGCATCAATACAAACATTCATAATTAAAAGAATTTTTGAATGTTTTACTGTTAATGTTTTGAAAATGTTCATTACTTTTGAAATTGATTACTTGAAATACATTTTTGGCCTACACATTATGGTGGGTAGGATTTAGAGGGGATTTTAGATGTATCTTCACATTTTTGCACCACCCCTTTCCCAATTTTTAATATTTTGGCCACTAAAATATTTTTTATTCTGAGTCATATTTTCCATATATGAAGTCGTTATTCATAATATTGAAAAGTGTTATTAATCATGAAAAGGACGCTGTAGAATAGTAGTAAGGATTTATTTTCTGGGTCACTAAATACCCGTCGTGTAAGAGGATCTGGTGCACATTACATCCATCAGAGCCAAATGCCCTCCCACTGACGTGATTTGGAAGTTTGGAAAGGGGAGTGGTACCTCAAGTGTCATCCTCGTCACCTGGCCATGGTTCAAAATTATGATGTCGGTCCCATAATAGCCCTAATGTAACTTTAAAACGAGATGTTAATATAACTAAACTATGAAGCATAAAAAAATGATAAGCATTCTGGGTTTATTTTAGGCATCATATATATGTATACAAGCTGGTTCATTTAATTCTTGTTCAAATCGAACAAACTTCTCATACCATTAGTAGAGATTACTAAATTGGTTTGAAAACTTTGAAACAGTTATTGAAATAGTTGCTTCAAGCCTATTCTATGTAATAAACTGAACTAAGAAACTACGAAATAAATAGTTCAATCTCATTAATAATATGCACATTCCGAAGAGATTCATATGTGTAGATACACTTAAAATCAAAAAGAATACTCTCTCTTCAACTTTCTCATATATTATATATCGCTTTCTTTCTTTCTTGCGTGTATCTTGAGAGTAAGGCTAAGAAAAGAGGCAGCAAACCCTCAAAGGTCAGAGAAATTCCGCATAACCAAGTTATGCACGTTATGACTCAATATATAGCGTATGAATTATGTTATGTAGTGTATTGTAAAAAAAAGAATATGAGATATGGGTGCTTTCTTTTCAATCGATTGGATTTACGTTTCAATATATACATACAATTTCGATCAAAAAAAGCCACAACAAATTTTATTTATTTAAGTTGTAGCCTTCTTTATTTATCGCGTTCACTTCATATCAATGGATAGGCAAACAAATGGGCATATTTGATATATTTGATCTAAAATATAATATTCAGCTTAATTTTTGATGCTAAATATAAGCACTAATGTTTCTTGCTTCTTGTTCTTTGCATTTTTGGACCATCCTGGTTACATTTATAGGGGCAAATAGCCTTCCTTCCGCCGTATTTTGTCCAAAATGTCAAAAAGATCTTTAGATTTGGTATTAGGAATCATATATCAGTTTCAACACACTAGCTCATTACATTTTTAAGATGGGTTTCACAAAAAAAAACTATAAATAAGATGAGAGACAAATATTATGCCAAAAAGCGTTTCTCAAACTTAGAGAGATCTGAAATGCGAACATTTATCAAAATCACAATGCCGATAATTTTTTACAATTACAAAACTTTTTCTTAGTATATTTCGTATGCGAGAGTGTAAAAAAGATATGTCAGTCTTGAAATCAATTTATTTATATTTTGAAGAATATATATTAAAATATGAATTTCATTCCTACAGTTAATATTAAAAGTCATACCGAATCATTACCATTATAGGAAAGTGCTCACTGTTATGTTCAATAATAAAGCCTTCCAAGCAAAAAAAAAAAAAAAAAAAAGAGAGAGAGGGAGAGAGAGAGATTGTGAATGCATCAAAAACTTTTATCAACTCAGAAAGTGTTTTTTCTCTCATTTAAATCACGACACTACAGAAAATTGTTAATTCTTCAACTTTACTCAAACTTGGGATGTTATGCTTACGACCAGACCAATGCCAGACCGAAACAGTAATTTGATTCTAAGAGGCATGGGAAAAACCATAAGCCTGCGTGACTGGGAAGTTAAACTAAAAGCGCTTTTATCTTTGATTTAGGTGAAAGAAATAAGTTCTATGCGAACATCGAAGAAGTTCATTACATATACATGCCTTCAATTACTCTTGGCACCTTTTACATTTAATAAATAGAGATATGTTCAGCACTAGAGAAAATATTTCCTCCCAAAACATACAATGAAGAAACTAAATAAATCTTTTCTTTCATCCATATCAAGAAACATTTAACTCGGAGTTACGAAAGAGACAGACAAAAAAAAACAATGGTTATTCGAATCAAATTATCGTCTCCCAAACAGAACAAACTCCCTAATTCCAAAGAATGTTTTGATAGCATTAGTTTTCGAAAAGAACGTATGTCTTTCCAGTCTAGCTAAGTTGGTCGGACAACGTTTTCTATCTTGTTACCTCGCCAACAGATTCAGTTGGCGATTTCACTGTCATTTTGGCGACAAGCAAAGCAATTAGTCGCCTCTTTTCCATTTCTTTGACCGCCATTTTGTGTCTCAGGGGATTTATACTGTGTCAGACGTGTCAAGGCAATGGAAGTTGGAATTTCTCTAGAGTTCTCGATTTCTAGATTGTTCTGAGATTTTCTCTTTTGTCTTATTTCTAAAACTGGAAAAGAGTAGAGGGAGATTTATGTTCTACCGGCTTTACTTAACTGGATTGGAATATATTATCTTCGGTTTCAGTTTCTTTAGAAGATTAAATGATTTTGTCAGAATGTAGAAATTGAAAGTTTGTAGATATTGAAAATTATCTTTAAGAGATGATAAAGAAAGCTTTTGAGTTAATAGCAAGTTGAGTTAATTTGCGTACTGTAGTATTGTGATTATTGAGGATTTCGAACTCGGTTTTTTTTTAATTATTAATTCTCTACGTTTCAAGTTGCCCTGTGCTCGAAAAACACTAATTTGGCATTTTGTCTGTATATATATATCTCTGAAAACAATAACTCCATTTCATTTTGAGCCAGGCAGATGAAATTTGGTACATGAATTTATAACGACGTTGGTCGATTTTTATCAAATTTTCAATGAAAGTATATTCTTGAAAGTATATTCCAAGTATAAATGAACTTAGTAATTACAAAATACAAAATGTTAGATAAATAAAATCATCAACCGATCATCATTTTATCTTTATATATTATGCAAAAAAAATTGAATTTACTTGAAAAACCCAGTAAATAAATAATTATATTCCGCTTGACCAAGTCCTAGCAAGCATTTATTATCAATTTTTCGTTTGTTAATCCTTCCTAACAAAATAGAATGCAAAGCAGTGTTTACTATATTGCACAATATTTGAAAAAAAAAGTTATAGCGTGTGCTTTTGTTACAAATATCCTTTAATATGATTTCAAAATGTATAGATATCACTTTATTTATACCATGCATGCCAATAATATACATATCTATAAAGGTCAAAATCTATCTTCCGGTATTTTTGCTAGTAGATTGTAAAGAAGTTTTTTAAGGAATAAGGGATTTTTAAAGAAATAAGGCTAAGGGATTTTAAGGAATACAATGTTTTCTTCTGTAAACAACTTCTTTGGCTTCATTCCTTTAACTGCCATATTGGAGACGAATTTGGCAATAATATAAATTCCATTGGCGATAATATAAATTCTTCAAAACTTCAGTTTTCTGTGCAATATGATAATTTCGGAATGGTTTAGAATATTATGGCTTTTCATATAACTAATCTCCATGGGATGATATTTTGGGTAACCATGCTGGCGATTATTTCTGCCATACCACACATGGCGATAATATACATTCTATAAAAATCTACTTGCGGGAATGCTTGTCAAATAATTCTTAGAAAGAAGATAGTTGCTTATATAAATGATTTGACTTAATTATTTAGGGCAATCCTACAGGGGATGAATACAGCCATCCCACACATGACGAAGCAATTCTAAATTAAAATAGATATTTAAATAGGTCTGAACTGTTAACCGATCCCTTCCTCTATTTCTTATAATTTTATGCATACTACATTTTCTGATTTAAAAATAAGCCTTCAGAGTTTTTATCTAATTACTTCTCTCTAGTTAATATAGGAACATATGTGGTCTTCCTTTAAGATCTGAGAGTTCCAAGTTCAGAGGAAAAGAAACTCCTGTTCGTGTATTTTGTGCTAATAAAATCTGGCACTTGGAGTTAAATTTTCCTCTCGTTAGTGTCATTTGGAAATACAGAGAGAAATGAGGCCCCAAGTAAAGTTTTCATTCAGGACCATTTTTTAAAATTACAAGGTGAGTCTTAAAGTAACCCTTGTGCTCCTTTTAAACACCACATAAATGTAACTAAACTTTTTTTATGTTCAGTTTATTTGATTTAACTTTACTAATTTAAGTTTAATCGATTTTTTGCTAACTTTATTTAACTATATATAGCTAAGAATAATATATATATATATATATATATATATATATATATATATATTGGAAATTCGTGAGAAATCGTTCTAAATTTATGCAAATACAGTATTCATATGTAATTTGAATTTATATTTGAATATGACGATTAAGCGTCAAATTCAATATTGACAAAATCTGTATTGTATGTAAATATAAAAAATCAGATTTATAATTTCATTCTTGTTTGGGACAAAACGTGAATCCCAAACGTTACGCAAATTTTAGCAACAATAAAATATATACTTATATAAAGCTCAATGTGTGTGTGTATGTATGTGTGTTGGCGCTCTACAGGCTCGACTGTTCGACCTACAGCTACCAAATTTGGCACATGCATACCTTGGAGGTCGGGAATGTGCACCTGGGGGCCCTTTCTTGAATTTTTAATTAGAATTTTAATTATTAATTAAAAACTAACTATCCCGCCAAAAAGATCTTCCATTTTCCCCACGGCCAAATAAGTAATGCTTCAGGTTTTTTTTCCCCAACAATAATGAGGCTAGGGTTAACATTTTTCGGCAGATTATTTCATATTATTGTTTATTTTCTTAAGGTTTGATGCATTTAAAGTTAAACATTGTTAATTAATTGATCTTTCAGGTTCATTTTAAAGTACTTTTGAATTAAAATAAAACAGAATAAAGGAAATTAAAAATTTCTAATCTGCATAGCGTTACCCCAACTGGCGTAGAAAATTCATGCATTTGCGTTACCATAATTGGCGTTTAAAATTCAGGCATGCGCATTGTGTTCTAATTGTTGACAACGGATACGGGCTTGGTTTTGAAGGCTTAATATGTTTTTGACAGATTATTTCAAACGATTCTGTTTATTTTTTTAGTGTTTGATGCATTTAAAATTAAACATTGTTAATTAATCGATCTATCCATGTCGAATCTGAGAAACTTTTGTTGAAAACTTCTTGAGATATTATATAAATTAAGAAAAATATTCTTTAGTGCCCATAAGGTTTAAATACTCAGCGACTCTGTTTTCAGTACTCATATTTAAAAAAAATGCTTCATTTCAGTAAAAAATAGTATTATTATATTTATTGCAGTTTAATCATTTCCACTTTAATTTAAAGAATAAATTCTACGGGAGCTAATAGAAAATTAGAGAGATACATATTACTTTATGGCTGAAGGCCTTTATAATATTATGAGTGAATTATATGACTATTAAAATTTGAAGTTTTAAAATATTTTAATGAAGAAACAATTAAAATGGGAGTTCTATAAAATATTTAATGATTAAAATTTTAACGTGCGTTAAGATTGGCGAACCGGCTGGTCGCCAAAGGCGGCTAGTTTAAAATAAAATAAAATAAAATTTTTATCAAAATTTTGGGGGACAGGAGTTTTTAGTATCGTTTCATTTCTAATTCTTTTCTCGAACGAAAATAGTGCTTTTTCGTCTCTAGGGAAGATTAGCTAAAAGATACATCTTTTAAAATTTCAAAATCCTCAAATATTCAGGTGAAATTTGGATCAAATCTTTTTCTTCTTCAAGGCTATTCAATGTCTACCTTATTAATTTATATGGGATGGAATTTTAAGAATCGAATATCAATCAATTTGTATATAGGCTGAAATGCAAAAATAAGAAGTTTCGAAGGTAGAAGCAGTTCACCATGTCTATTATATTGAATTTCATGTAAAAATAAGAAGATTCGAAAGTAGAAAACAGGTTAACATGACTATTATATTGAATTCCATATAAAAATAGGAAGTTTCGAAGATAGAAACCAGTTCACCATGTCTATTATTTTGAATTTCATGTAAAAATAAGAAGTTTCGGAGGTAGTGAATGTAAACCAGTTCGCTATGTGTGTTATATTGAAATTCATCTAAAAATAAGAAGTTTCAAAGGTAGAAACTAGTTTTCCATGTCCATCACATTGAATTTCAAACAATCAATATCCAATGGAAATTAGCTAACAAACTGACAAATGCCATGAGGTTTCGAAAGTAGAAAGTTTTTTACCAAGAAGTAATACATAAACCACGATATATTTGGCGAAGCATAATCCATTCTAAAGTCATATAAATCGGAAACCAAAACCTCCATAAAATGAACACACAGTCTTAACAATGTTCCATTTCAACGAAAGTTTAGAGCACTTTCATTCCGAAACTTGATTAAACTTGATTCCAATTATAAAACTCAAATACTGTTGACCCTATCCATTCTTTACAAAATACAAAAACCACGAAATGAAAAGCATATGCTTCCACTCAACTCCTCTCTTCCACAAATTCCAGCTATATCATTTTCAATCTCACTTATCTCGCCTCTGGATCTAATGAAAAATTCTGAACATATACTTCGATAAGATCTATTTCACAGCAATATACATTCATTGGATTCTTTTCTTTATCTTAACCAAGTTCATTTAACTTTGATGGGGGGACGATGCTGCAAGAAACTTTTAATTAAATCTCAGTGTTATTTACACTGAAGCGTTGAAAAAGAGTTTTCTAATGAACTTTTCGTGGGAGGTCTGGAAAAAAAAGAGCTTTTGTGGGTTTAGTACACTGTAGAAAGGAAATATCTCTATTGATTATCCAATAACCATTGGTTCCGTTGTGTGGTTGGTTAGCACGTACTTACTTTGTCCACGCCTTTTTTGGTTAGAAGAGAGCTTGACCTGAATAGCCTAAATATCGATACTAAACTTATCGGACGCTGACATCATTGGATTTTATTTTTGAATGGAATTCTTTTAATTATGGAGTCCCATATACTGTTAAAAAGCTTAATTACAATTTAATGTACAATGCTTTATTTTTTGGCATTGTAATAAAATTTTAAAAAACATCTTAAACGATGATCTATCTGGTGATTCCAAGCCAATTAATTATGTGAAATAGATTGGAAATGTTGTTTATGTGATAAAGCAGACGATAATTACATTGCAAATAATTAGAAGACGAGGTTTATAAAAAAACATAGTATTAAATTTAAATATTCTATTTTATTATTAATACTTTTTTATTTATATGGAAAATTTCATGGACGAGAAATTGTACGAATTTATTAACAAAAGAATAGTACTGTTTTATATGCAGCTAACTAGATGATAATTAAAAATGTAAAAATTGTCCATATATTTAAAAATTGTCCTTACATATAAAAGATTTTAAAAAATCTGTTAAGGTTAAGCGAAATCTGATAATGTGTTATACTGGAATCTTTTTAAATTCTGCAAATATAAATTTAAGTAATCTTACTTTCATTTATTACTATCCACCGTTAATTAAATATTCCAGAATTTCAAATATTTTTAATTAAATTTATATAGGACAACCAATTTTAAATTTTCTAATAATACCAATTTTTCTTTTTATTATAGAAAATAGCTCGATCTAAGTGCTGCTATTATATTGTTGAACGCTGTTTAATTTTAGTTGAAAGAATTTAATTGATATAATTTAGTTGAATTTAATCTAAAAGAATGTTAATCTTGAATTTTAATCTAATTTAGTTGAATCATGAGCTGAATTTAAACTCATAAAATCTTAATCTAGAATTTAGATGAATTTAATCTAATTTAGTTGAATCGTCATCAATCTTCTAATGCTTTTATTAATGGAACTTAAAGATTTTCAAATCAGATCGTCTTTAATTAGTAATAATTTTTACTTTCTTGTATATGTAGCATAGAGAAGATTTACAAATCATTAAAAAATTCAAACTCGAGATTTTCGAGAACTCGAAATTCGAAATCTCCATGTTTTAAACCTCTCTGAGTTCGAAAAGCACGTTAGAAATTGTTCGTCTATCTGTGACAAAAATAAATCAAAATCGCTTTGAGCCGGAAAAACGAAATTTGTTATACGATCCTTACACTAAATTTTCAGATTTCTATCAAATTTTGAGTAAACTCTGTTCAGAGAAAGTCCTGCTGTCCGAATGTAAACTAACACAATAAATACAAAATGAAGAAAGTTGTATAGATGAGATTCGGTTCATAGATTGAACTTCGATAGTTAATAATGTTTAGCCAAATCCAACAATCGGGTTTGTCTGTCTGTCTGTCTGTACTTTCAGAAGCATAAAAACACGAAAAACGCAATGACTTGAATATATCAAATTTGGTGTAGAATTTTGCGACTCCAAGTACAGTTTTGTGTCTAATTTTTGCATCAATTGGTTATAAAAACATATTTAAAAACACAAAATCTATTTTCAGATACTATTAATATCGCATGCAAGGTATGAATCGCCAAATAACTCGCCTAAGATGTCACGATAGATTCAGTAAAAATACTAAATTCTCGTCATAATCTAATATTTCGAAACTATTGCACTCCAGTCCCATATAGGGCCTTCTCTGACGTGACATATTTATTAGAAAGCATGTGAGACAATTTTGAGGGGAACACCTGCTGGCTTTAACTTCATTTTAAAAACAAACATAAATAATTCTGAATTAAAATGATATATATATATATATTTTGCATTACAACATAGCTTTTCATTTTTACAGCTGTCTATATATATTGATTTATAGTAAGCAACAAAGTATGGATAACCCTAGTATTAAATTTGTTATATATAAGATGGAATACTGCAGTGAATCAAAAGTTTCGATAATTTATGTTGGTACTGAATGATTTAGAAAATCAAAACATAATTCATCTAAATTCAATCTATTCTTTTTAAAAGTTAAATATCTAAATCAGAAAAGATCCTTTATTCGTAAATTCTCTTTCGCAATATATATTTTATAAAATACAAGCTGAATGAAAATTATTTCAAACAGGATAGTTTTTTTTTGTATGTTAGAAAATATCCAAAAACAAATATTGCCGAATTAAAGAGTTCACTCATCACTTCGCTATTATTTGTTACTTTTTAAAATACTTTATTAGTAGATTGAAAGGCGAACGCAAATAAAGTTATCTTTCATTTGGTATGACTAATATAACTATGCAGAAGGCTTAAATTTTATTATGTAACTTTATTTTTGATTTGAAACTGCGAGAAATAACTAGACTAATAGTATGCAGAACCTGTATACTATTAGTCTAGATCATGAATGATTAAGATGTCTGCAAATCATGCAAATTGATTAGACAGACAAATTGACAGCCTTGGTCATCTTGACCTTTTATAGACAGTATAAGAGTTGCTATTCCATCAAGAGACTCAAGTTCACTTTACATAAATTCAATTAATTTGATTTTGTGGAATTTGGACTAGTTTCGAACCAATCAGGATGATTTTCTGATTAAGTACTGTATCATCATCTAGTTACTGACAAAATATGGTTCGTCTTGATTTGATTCAAATTCGCTTATCGAGAGGTCAAGCTTCATTTGATTTAATATGATTTATTTCTTTGATATATGCCTTAGAAGATACACGGGCACTTCTGGAAGAGCAATTAATCATTTTGAACTATAGATAGATATTGTGAATAATTCCTATTTTTACTTTATCGTATGCAAACTATAGAGAAAGTAAAGTAATCGTTAGAGTAAAGTATAGTAAATCTAATGGGAGATAATAAAACATCATCTAATTGTGCAGCTGACTTTCCTTGCTTGTCCATTGAAAATAACCAAATGAAGCTGATAAATCCATGACCCGTATAAACTTTTATGTATATTCTTTTATCCAAATTAAACAGAAGGTATTTAGATATCTTCAATGTAAGAATGATTAACTGAATCACAATAACATTTTTGTGTTGATAGCTTTCTCAGTATAGTATTTCGATTTCAGAAAAATAATAGAAAAAAGTTGTTCATACTTTGGCGGTTATAGGGGAAAAGATATTGCTGTTCCAATAAATTATTTTATAAAAAAGGGCTATTAACAGTTTTTTTGAAAGCTATTCTTAAACTACACGTGAATTACTATTTTCAAGTTCTATTGTTGTTGCATGTTCATCAAGTGAGTCACAACTTGTTTTCTTCTTTGCATTCAGGTTGGTCTCAAGTTTGCACTTCCACCCAGAATTCACTGAAAAATCCCATTTTCTTTAAAACTCAAATTCATCTGTTGCCCGTTTTGAGTATTAGCAAGATTGCAGCGCAAGATTTTACCTGCCAAAATGAATTAAGCTTGGCAAAAGCATTGCTTTTTTCTGATAAAAGAGTTTGGTGAGTAGCGCTCTGTTTGGAAAAGTTAACATCATAATTAAAATATCATAAATAATAAAGAAATCAAATCATACAATCGTTATATTGATTAAAATGTTTCATGGACTTTTATGCAAATTAATAGCACTGAAATGCTTTCCCTCCTATCGGCCATAATATGAAATATTTATTTTTTCCCTTTGAAGTCCAAGCCACATGCTCTAGAGAGTATATGTACAGAATTTGGTTAAATAACCAAATAGTTTCTGCACAGGATGTACTTGTTTAATTCTAGTACCCTATACTTCAAGGAAGTTCGATGTAATGGAATCAATTCATCCTCACACATGTCATTTTATATCTGTCTCATCAATTTAATTGCATACTCTAATGTATACTTTGCAGAGACAGAAAAAGAAAAGGAGTATAATACATTAAGACGAAACAGCATAAAGGTAAATATTACATTCTATACGGATGTATACGTCTTTAGTATGAATATGTTCTTAAGTCAATTGACTTCATTCAGTTCAAGTATACAGCGATTCACCGAAAATGGAGATAAAATTCACTGTCCTTCTATTAGAATTCTATCAGAATACATCAATACTGGATCTCTTATTCTCATTTAGAAATATAGACTTCGATTTAAATCTGGATATGAGTAATATTTCTAATATATTTGATGAAAAATACTTACATGTTTTACGATTTATATACAATTTTTTTTTGACTGGCTAAAACTTATACAAGTAAAATGTAATTGGCGTCTATATTGTAAGATATGGAAAGAAAATAAAATATTTTCAATAAATTATTATATTCTATCTTTCAATCGTTCTACAAATAATTATGCTTCTTTCAAGATTATAAGACAAATGTATTCCCCAAAAGAAAACTGATTTTTTTTTAAAATTTTGTCTTTACTCAACAGAAAACAAAATTTAAAAAAAAAATAGAATCTGATTGAAAATTTAATAAACTAAGTTAATCATTAACTGATAGTACCTATTAAATAATTTAAGTTTAGTTTAAGGTAGATATATTCCTAAATTATTCGAATTTATTAAATCTTTTATGAAACTTTACAAATTCTCATGGATTAAATGCTTACATTTTCCTAATATTATCTTCAAAATAATAGCGAAATTAAATCAATAGTTTAAATAATTACCAAATCATTTTAAATTATATTTATGTATTAACCATTCCGAAATGGAGAAGGACCAAAATTAACTATACGTTTATCTGAAATTCTTGAAATTAATTCCAAATTAATCTTCTACCTCTTCAAAAAATTTCCCTAAGATCAGAAGAAATCTTTATTTTAAAGTCGAAAACCTGCATAAGAATCTTTGGTATTTAAATATCTTCAATTTCAGGAAGCCATTAAAACCTAATTAAGCTATTTAAAAAAATATATTAGCCGGAAAGTAATTGAATATTTTTGTCGAGGATACTTCTAAAAGGTTTTATTTCTTTCAAAGCAGATATAATCGAGTAATACTTGACATCACCTATTACATATCCATTTTACAACATAAAAACTTCTTGAATAAATGTTTAAAAATTGAAATAGAATAAAAGCTTATTACGAGAATCAATAATCAAATAATTCTTGCAATTAAAGCTTATTGCGAGAATTATTTTAATCATGTGAGAAGTGAGAACACGATATTGTTTCGGTTTGGGGTTATTAAGTCCTCAAAATGCATGGGCAGAAAATTGGCGATTTATCGCTTTTGAGGCATCCATATTTTGCTTTAGAGTTATTAGAAAATGATAAAAAAATTTGTCTTTTTCGGAGACTTTTCACCAACAAACAGTTACAACTAGGTGTGAATGTTCCCGATTCTCCTATCTGGTCAATAAAAGGCAGGGTCGTAAGAAGTTAACGTCCGAAAAAGCATAGAAAAGAAAATGGAAATGAAAACAAAACAGAGAGGTGAGGTGTTGAACAAAATTATATATAATTTTCAATCTTTCTAGTTGGCAAAAACAGTCTTAGAAGTCAAACGATTTTGAAATGAAAAAAAAAATTCCATCGTTTTCTAAAGATCGACGCACACGTAATCTGATAGTCACTTGATTGTTTAAAACCGATTTAAATTGGTTTTTCACGAAAAAATTCTGGTTTCGAGAAGAAAAAAAATTAGGACTTGATTCATTTGGAGATGGTTGGAAAAAACCATCGCTTTACTTGATGTTGGGAATTGGAAATATGAATCATGAGAGAATATATTTTTCTGTCGGATTGATAATTTGACTTGACTCATTCATTGACTTGAATATATTTAAAATTTGCGATAGAAGATTTCAATTTTTTAAAATTTTATAGCTATTTGTGGAAAAACGGCAAACAAAAAATTATAATTTCCATAATACTTTCTATAACATCCGGAAATTTTACGAGAAGTAAATAGTTTCTTAGATAATTATTATGTGGTAGGGAATTTAAAAATACAGATTATCCGGGCGGAAATAAATTTCTGCAACCGACACTTAAAGATAAGAAAGGATTAATTTTCCGTTTTAATCATCGCCATGTAATACAAAAAAATTTTAGTGAAAATAATTTTTAATTAGATTAACTTAGAAGATCAGTAAATTTAGAAATGCAGAATTTAGAAATGCAGAATGTTCTTGGAGATGGAAATCGAAGTGCAGCTTAAAAAATATAATAAAAATTAAAGAATCCACTCATGTATAAAAATAAATGAATCTTGATTGAGAAATTCAAAGTTAACAAAAAATATTGTTGATTAAATAAAAAGGTGAACTCCTCCTTCAGTTTTTTAACACTTCCATAAAGGGAATTTTTATTTTAATCTCGTTGTATTACATATTTTAGAAAAGTATATTTTCCGGTCCACTGCAATATAATATAATTTTTATTGTGATTATACAGAATAAATATCATTAATATATAAAAAAATAATGTCATATATAGTTTGAAAGCGGTTAATGTAGCATGTTATAATATATGTCTTTTAAAGATTTTAAAAAATAACATTTATTACAATATTACTAAAATTATCGTTTTTCTTATTTGTGATTTTGTTTACAAAAGTGTGATTTTTCAGCAGTTGAATCTCATGATTAATTAATTACAGCAAAGATTAGCTATTGAAATCATTTATATGACGAATGGAGATACAGAACCTTCAATATGCTGTTTTGATGATTAAATATGTTAAATTGTGACATTCTTTTATAAAAACAATTGAAAAATGCAATTTACATCATCATTAAAGTTATTTATGATTGTCCCGAAGCAACGAAATTTGCTTGTGATTGATATATGGAGTTAAGTACTTGAAGCTATGGAGGGCTAAATGCTGGTGAACTCTCTTGGAGCGTCGCTGCTTTGTTTGGAATATGGGTAAACTAAAAACACTTAAGTGCTAAAGTATGCTATCTGAGAAGCTACTTTACGAAATAGTATGCATTTTCTTTCATGCAGTATAAAAAAATGTTGTTGTTTTTTTCACCCAGCGAAAACAGTTTTGGATCTTTCTAAACAGGGGGACAAATAACCTTCATTTCAATGGTGAATCAGCACATGCAGTATTTGGCAAATTTTCATCTAAAGAAATAATCGTTCCATCATCATTGTGATTGATCATGTGTGTAAAACATCATTCATCATCATTGAACTTAAAGTAAAGAACTTACAGAAAGTCTCAGACGGCAATTTCGCACTTCTGCACTCACAAAGATAATCTTTTAATTATTTCCTGGAAAAAAAAATTATATAATCCAATGATCTGGTTAATGAGATCATTTGACGAATAGTCACAAATTCACATAGAATAGGGTTGGAATATTCAAAGGAGAACCTCTATGTGACATAGAATTCTTCCTAGAACCTTCTAGAATTTAAAATCATCGCTTAGAAGGAAGGCATTCCCTGTTGCGAACTTTTCATCAGCATGTTTTCAGCATGAAAATATTCCACAGAACATATAAAGATTGACGCGGTATGCAATTACATTCTTTATTTATCGGGTTGATATGCAAAAGCAAAATGCACTGATCTAAGCACTCTTATTTCATTTCCATTTTTCTTGCTATTTAGTATTTGAAATTCAGAACTGGTTTCGTTTTAAAATAAGTTAATGAAAATCAAAAAAGTGTGTTGAATAAGAAATTATTGTTACCAAGTCCTAAATACACTTCAGAAACTACTTATAAATTTTGAACAGTTAATATTATGCATACATAAAAAAATATTAAATTTTAATTTTTAAATAATGTTCCATATCTTATTTATGAAATAAAAATTGCGTCAAATGCTATTTAAAACTTACAAATACAATAACAAAAATCCCAAAATATATAGTGGTAATCATTGTATCCGAATTCTGTTAGTTTCATCTAATTCAAGCAATATTTTTATGAAAAGCAATCCAAAAATTTCTTTTGTACGTTTCTGATAAAAAAAATTAGTTTTACTCTTTTCAATGACTTATTTTCTAGGTCAAGCATTTCACAATTGCTTACTACCTTATCATCCAATATCTGTTCGCGTCAGGATGACGTCACTAATATCTCTTACTTCTTCCTGGTAGGCAATAACTCCTGGAAAAAATAGCAGGCTTTTACGGTGTTTTATCACTTACCGCGAGGAGCTTATACTCTCTCATCGAATTTTCTTTTGTTTTCAAACATTTTAACACCCGCTTTTCTTTTGACTAGTCCGTAACATTTTTTAGTTTTGTTCTTTAAATTGTTTTTTTTTCCGAGTCTTCCTTGTTTAAACATTTGTTGTGGCCTTTTTCTTTTCATAAAAGTATATGAAGTTTACTGAATCGCTCGTAAACTCACGCAATTGCAGTTGCAGAGACAAGAAAACCTTGAATTATTTTTTAGATGGCCGAGAAATCGATGTATCAGGCGTAATACTCTTAAGAATTATTTTGAGACAAGAAGATTGGATAATTCCTAGCACAGTTCGTTAAATATATGTTATTTATGAGCTTTGAGGATATGCATAAATTGAGCTGCTTCAGTCTGGTAGTATAGGATTGTTTCTAATTATTTTACTTTCTTAAAAATAAACGATCAAAGTTTATGAATCTATTTTGCTTATTTATTTTACCAAGCATATTGTAAAGAACACATTGTACTAACAATATTGAAAAATATTATTATTACTATTTTAGTTTGATAGTTTATTGTTTAATATTTTGAAGAAATCTGTGTTAAGGTTTCTACTTTAGTGTAATTATTTAGTATCCTTTCCGGCAACTATTTAAAGACTGATCTTTGTAACTCTGATTCTTGGTCAAATAACGAGGACTGCTACTGAGCCAGCACTTATTTCTTTAAACTTCTCTTCCACACCAGTGGGAAATTATTTGATTCGAATTTAACGTGCAAGAGTACTTAGATTTCCTGTCTAGTAGAATATATAATCCACTCGTTTTATACTTAGAAAATACATAAAATTTTTTTAATTGAGTTATTGAGTTGGTTATCCAGACATTTAAATTTGTGCCCGCATATCTTACAGGATAAGAACGAAAGGTATGGAGAATTCATTGCTTGTTCTTCACATTTAAATAAAAAGTTGTTATCTCCAAGAAAAAGATTTCAGTTTAAAAGCTGTAATTATTAAATGGCATATACAATGAAATACAAAGAGTGATGATAATCTGTCAGAATTCAAGAACCAAATTAAAAACCAAGTTCTGCCCTTTTCCCACGCCTATTATCAAGTAACATATCCAGGTTAAGCTCAGAATCCGGATTTGAATAACTTAATCAATAATTTAAACCAATAAAATTCTTGTCATGTATTCCCCCACCTCCCGAATTTTGCTCTTTTCATGATAATTCGAAGGTCATATGCCATGCATTGGTGTAGATAAGAAAACTTCTGAACCTAAAGGGGAAATATTGACAAAAGGTTGTGGCAATTGCCTTGGCCTACACACAGCTGTTTGTAATTTTGAGTTGTTTTTTGCAATATTTTCAAGGAAATATGATTTTTACTGGAATTTGATTTATAAGACCTTATAAAACCTTTCATATAGCTTAAACTTAATAAATCCTTCTTAGAACTTTTAATATAGTAGAAAAGTAAGGAAATATTTATATAAATTGCCGAAGTGAGGAAAAAGAGATGCATATAGGGTTATTCTAATCCTATATCGAATACTCTCAGTTGCCACTATATGAATTTAATTTAGTTATATTAACAGCCCATTTTAAAGCAATACGAGGGCTATTTTAGAATGAACATCGTAATTTTGAACCGCGATCAGATGCCGAAGATGACACCTGAACTGGCACACCCACTCAAAATTTTCGCACCACACCAGCGGGAGGACGTCTGGCCCCGAAGGATTTAACGTACACCTGACCCGCTTACACGACGACTCTTCGGTGGAATCGGATCTCGAACCTGAAACTCTCCAATTCAGAAGCCGGGACCTTACCACCAGGCCACTAAGCCCCTTGCCACCCTCTGAACGTGGCTCATTGTTGTGAATACTGCATATATGATTACGAAATGAATTCTTAATCTAAATCATTAATTCAAAACATAAATTACGTATTTCTCTTTGATGTACTATTCCTCAGCACTGAAATGTTGCTTTACATAAAAATAATAATATAAATAGTATGTCATCACGTAAATAAAGCAGTGGATTTCTAATAACTTCATCTAATCCAAGTTAAGCGTTTTTAATCAGTAGGCTAAATAATCAGGCCATCAAGTATTTTCAGCGATATGAATACATTCCACGTGTCATTCCTGATAACGTCCATTTCACCAATCACATATCCGCTTGATAAAGTCGACCGCTTAAATTACGGAATTAGTTCAACCGTATGTACATCTCAACCCGGGTACGTTTTCCCCGGAGATAGAGACGGCGATATAGACAGGCATATCAGAGAATCCATCCCAAACAGATTGGTTAATTTCGGGCCGAGTTTTAACACGAATTACGAACTCATTGACGCCATGTTTAATGCAATTGCTGGCAAAATTTATAACCAGAGGTCAGTTCGCATTTCCGGCCAGCCGCATTCTGTGGTCGAGTTGACATGGATGCAGTAGGCCGATGTCTGGTCAGCCTCAGGTTCACCTGTCTCTCGCATCAATTATTTTCACCATAAACAAGGATTTGGAATCACGATTGGGACTATCTGTAGGTTCCCTTAATAGGCTCTAATCTGCAAATTTCGATATGCTTACCAGTATATATTTGCTCTACATAACTGATATGCCTACCACCATTATTAATTTAGTTTTTACTCTACCTAATGCGTAAAATGGCTTATATAACCTGTCAAACATGTCTGGATCTAACTTTAAAAAAACCTATAGTTGATACATTAGGATAAAAATCTGTAAATTAATAGGAATATAAAAGAAAATAGATGGTATTAGGCTTGCGAATCTCTTTGGCTTATTTATCAAAGATAATTTTGCCAAAATTTTTCGGTATACTTTTATTTTATTATTTAGAACTTATTATTCCTTGAGCTCTTTTCGCATTAGTCTGCTTAGTTTTTACACTATCTAATGCGTTAATTGTCTTATGCAACCTGACAGACACGTCTGGATTCAACGGTCAAACAAACCCTTAGTTGATATTTTAGGATAAAAAAATATATAAATTAATTGCAATTCATGTTAACGTATAAAATAAATAATATTAGACTTGTGAATATCTTTAGGCCTCCTTATCAAAGATAACTTAGCCAAAATTATTCAGTGTACTTTTAATTATATTATTTAGTGAGCGTTTCATTCTTTTCATAATAGTATGCTTTGCTGAATTTATGAAATTTATTGATAAAATTCTGCACAAATTTCCGAGTCAAAACAAAAATTTAACATCAAACGATATTAATTATTCAAAAAAATATTTGAATTTAATCTGTTTAATCTAATTATTTTCAAAAATATTTCATGACATAACTGTGATGACAAACTATGGTTCGAATTAATTTAACATAGATAAATCGTCAAATTTATGAACTTTTCTCTAATTATACGTTATAAGAAATATTGAACGAGCTAGTTAAGTTTTTTGTTCGAATAGATTTAATTATTTAGATTGAACCATTAACTATATTGCGTGATTTTATACGACAGAAAATAATTAATGATGTTTTAAGTACTTCACAATTACCGAGGAAAATTGGAATAGTTTTTAATGAAATATTTTTAAGTTCACTGCAAAGTACCCTTTATTTATTCAAGATTTTACAAAGGTTAACGTTTAATTCGACAATTATTTTGGGAGTTCCCTGATGTTTTTCATGTAATTATTTTCGGCTATAATCTAATAAATATAAGAATATTTAATTAAAAGTTTATTTAATTATTGATTCTTCAAGCCAGAAGATATTAATTTAAAGAATGCAAGTAAAAAATCGCTAGTAGAATTTATAAATTTAATAAGTATCATTAAATTTAACGGTGGAATTTCAAACTGTTGGCATTTTATTTCTTGGTACTTTCAACTTTAAAGTGTTGTTTGTTTTTGATGTTGGATACTGTTCAGTAAACTATATCTAACAAAATACATCTAGGTTGAAATTGAAATTTTTAAGATATTTTACTACGTCTAAGTCAAATTTTATTTAAAATACTGAAAATTTTAAAATACCGAATATTATTTAATTACTGAACACTGTTCTTTTTTTTTTAATAAAAACTTTAAAATTTTATTTTTTCGTTCATATTTTAGCAAGTAGCATTCATTTTAAAATCTTCATGACTTGTGTTACTACATAAGTTAGTATTTTTCATCTTTAATAGTTTTTCTCTAAAATTCCGATTTTTGCTAAATTTTTTCTTCGAAAAACATAAATTAGCATTTTTTATTGATATATGTTAGTTAAATTTGGTAAATCCTTTTAAACATGTTCCGAATTTCTTCAATACAGAATAAGCGATTATTTCATTAAAAATTATTTTTATAGTTGCTTCATGATTTGAAAAAAAATAATAATAAAATTTCTTGTTATTTCTCAATTAAACACCAGTATTTAGACAGAAATACAGCTTATTTATTAGCTCATGTATTATTTTTTGTCTGCAAAATTTTGAATAAATTATTTTATAAAAATCTAAACTTGAATTTTTTTATACATCTTTTTAGAAGGAAAAAAAAAACTTTCAATTCTTAAAATATTTTCTGCTTTTGATTCATTTTTTTTTTCGTTTCATAGCTTGTTTTAATCATGCTATTTTTAAGCAAAAAATTCCAAAATGCAAATATTCCAAATGCAATATATAGATAACAAATTTTCATCAAAATGGTAGTCGCATTTCTTAAAGAATAATTGATTTCTGTACTTCTAAACATTAAATTCTTCAAATGTTATTCTTCGTATATATTAAAATCATGTATTTTGAATAATAAATGACTGAAGTCCAAAATATCAGTTAAAAATAAAGATAATCGAGCATGTTTGCATGGGGCTTTCCGAAATTCCCTTAAATATAAATGTCATTGAATGTTGTTGAAATTTTTATATGTAATTTTTTTTAACTTTTATTAGAACTGGAAGTTTACTAAATTTTATAAAGCCAGATAGTATTATCCTTCAAACTTTATTACATACTCTCCAATAAAGATCTTATCAATTTACCTTCATATAAAAATGTAAACTTTAAGTCAGGCGGTGAATGCCTTGCAAACGATAGTATCGAAACGCAGATGCTTAGTGTGAATCCAGAATTTTTACTGAATTTGTCGTGAAGAAACGTAAACTGGGTGCCTTTCATCCAACAGAACTGAAATCAAAATTTGAGATGGAACTATTGTAATAGTCACAAGATAACATATTAAATTTCCTTGATTCAAGTCATTAGGTTTACATGCATGTGAAAATACAGACCGATATAGGGCTTACAATTTGATAAGTATTTACTCTTTGCGTTCTAAACATGTGCGCCAAATTTTATTTGCATAGCTCTTTGTAATTTTTAGTTATCGAGTACACTTGTATTCCAACATTTAGGCAAATAGACTTCCGGTGAATGGATTTTGTTCAAAACTTAATAGAAATCTATAAATTAAGTCGTAAGTCAATATACCAAATATTCTGCTCCTAGCTCAAAGCATTTCTGTGTCATCGTTTTCACAGACGGTCATACATACGCACATAAAGCCAAAATTATCTAAAAATTATATTTTTCCAAACTCAAAGATGTATAAAATGTGGAATCTGGAATTTCAAAATCTGGAATTTAAATTTTATTGGCGATTGCATTACTACCTCTACCTTTCGTATACGAGCGGAAAAAAGCGATTTACTTTTGATAAATTTCCCTGCCCATAATAGAAGACATTATATATACAATAAGTTATAAATATTTTTTTTGTGTGTCCTAAATGAAGAGTTCATGTTCGAGAATACAATACATTTAATACTGCTTTAAAAACTACAATGCAAGCTACTATTTCAAATTCAAAACTTAAAATTGAAGCGGATTTAAACAGAATAATTTAAAATTTTTATTTAATTATTAAATAAAATATAAACATTTCAATCAATTTCAAGATGTCTATCGAGTTTATTTTATCTAAAGTAATTAAATGTTATTGTGCGCTAAACATATTTTTTTTAATGAAATTATTTGAAAAATGTAATATGTTGTAATATTTCAGGGCTACTTATCAGCTAATGAAAAATTACTCATGTTTCTAGGATTTCAAGCCATTTTATATGACAATGACATTCAGTGCTGGAGCTATAGATAGATATCGTGAATGATTTTTGACGATAGAAAATAAATTTCCTTATTACATATTATGTTTGATATAGCAATACAAACAATATACGCTTATATAAATCACTCATTCTATCTGGGAAAAGATAGATATACAAATCTGAGATGATGAGAGTTTTATAATTTTATTAAAATTGAAGGATTTGGCTTTTGATCAGAAATGCTCATAAATTCTTCAGTTTGCAGATTTGATATTATTCTCTTAGACAAAGCTTCCAATACGTGTCAACTCGTACTTTGCCAAAATTTATCCTTTTATTTTATTCATGAGATCGTGCCTGTGTCATTTATTTTAATAAAACCATCTCCCCTCAAAATGCTAACTTTTCAACCTCAAAGCTGAATCTAAATAACGCAACACAACATTTCTTAATTTGGCTTGTAATACCATCAACTCTCGAAACGGATTAACGCCAATAGGTGTTTAATATTCATGAAACGTCAGTCTATTCAGCAATTCATTATTTCGTTGGCGAGAGTAGGAGCCATTAAAGATTCTTGGCATCAAGAAAGCCAACTTCTTTATGTTTCGTAATTGCTAAAATGAGCCGTATTCTTATTAGTTCGCCAAACGAGAGATTGCATTGGAGTAATCGACTCGGATTACGAGGTTTATAAAACGCGGAATGTGATTGGTCGAGAGGTTATTGATGATCTAGAGAAAGATTAGCTACCAGCCACTGAGAGGCTTCGTAAAAAATAGTTTTTTAAAGCAGAACGAAGGATGTTGTTTTGTAGAAGTTTTTCTTCATGAATGTATGAATTTTTTAAAAGTGCTTATTTAAAAATTTATATCTTCTTAATTTAAAATTTCTAATTAAGATACTTATAGTAAACAGGATGCTTTTTTCTGCATATAAGTCTATATGTATTGAAAGAAAAATGCGCTAAAAATTTTAATGAAATGTTTTAATGAATTTTCAGAGAAAGTCTCAACGATAAATCAGGAGTTTTTTTTCGTTTCATTAATATTTCTTAAAGAATGTGTAATTAATAGCGAGATTAGTTTATATTCTAGTTGAGCCATCCGTCGCTGATAAGTTAGTCAGTGTAAAACATTAAGTAAATTAATGTGATAAGATAAATGTGGTATTTGATTAACTTTCAATAATTAATTCGTAAAAAAGGTTTCTGGTTCTGTAAGTGTAGTGCAGTTCAAAAGTCTATAACAATTATTTTTTAAATTATAGACAAGATGGAAATATCTCAGATAGAGATCTTGTCTGAAAAGAGAAAAGAAAGTTAATGTCACGAGAAAAAGGGAAATCAGCCATCGGACTCTCCGACTCGCCACGAAGGCACACGGATTTAAATCATAAAACTGAATGACCGGACCGCCGCAACAGCAACACTGGCGGGAACTGTAGTTGAGTCTTAATGGCCATCACCGTCCAAGGTATAACCATCCCCGAAGGAAGTACGTCCCGTCATCGATGGGAGGAGTCAGATCCCCCACCTATTTGCGTACCCTCCAGGGTGGCGAGTTCCAACCATTATGCCGGAAGCATCTCATCCTCATTTCTAGAGGCTCCCCGGGGGTCACGAGAACAAGTGAAGAACGTGAAAGCTTTTAAGCTTGAACAGAAATAAAATTATCTGCTAGTAAGATTGAAATTCTTATTATCATTTATCATACAATGTGGTAATTAAACAGGAAAGAGAGAGAAATAGACTGTGAGGTGTTTACAGTAAAAAAGGAAAAGTTCTGTGGATGATTAAAATCCTAATAACTTAGTGGAACAATAATTGAGATTGTAAATACAAATAAGGCTTGAATTGTATCACTAGTTAAGTTAAAATATGTTAAAGAAAGTACATATATCACTTTTTCGTCTTGGTAAACTTCGTGTAGGAACCCATTCTTTTTATCTTTAAATTTTATTATCTTTAAATTATTTTTGCCCTTGATATGCCGATGATTTTTTTCAGATCTGATTCTAAAATTTCAGCCGAATTGTAAAAAAAAAAGGAAAAAGAAAAAAAAGGAAAAAAAATGGTTTTTTTTATTGGCTAAATACGCATCCAGAATCGAATTTGAGAAATTTATAGAGCCAGACTACAGATTAAATGAAAATATACCCGAACATAGAAGTTAGGAAAGTATGTATTGGTAATTAATGTATTTTTTTCTTCTATGCACGGTCAGATTTTCCTTTAATCTTCATTTCAGTCCAATCCATAAACAACGTGGGCAATTCCTTCATTCTTATATCAATATTGCAAAAGATATAAAATTGTACGAAATCAAAACAATGTGCTGAAAATTTTGCGCTATCTCAAGCATGTCTATTTTGCTACATCGAGTTATGTAAAAAAAAAAAAAAAATAACACACTTACATAATGCTGAGTGATTAGGAGACTTTCACAATTATTAAAATCATGTTACATAGAAACATGCTCTATCGAAGTTCCATACGCAGGAGAATTGACTATAAAAATGAGATGCCTATCCTGATTATCATTTATTTGCATCTATTTGTTGCATTGTAAGGTCCTTCTTAAACCAGCTAAAAAAATTTCGAGTAGAAAATATTAGTAATTTTTCCCGGTCTCGCAAGAAAGTTTCTGAATTACTAAAAAATTCCTACAATTAATAAGATTTATAGGATAAACATCAAATTCCTGTTGTAAGACACCAAACAATACACATATTTTTAAATTTTTTTATCATGTTAGAACATGATGTTATTTTGAGTTTTTTGAAGCCTCAAAATGCACGAGCAGAAAATAAAGGCTAGGGTCGTAAGAATTTATCGTCCGAAGAAGCACAAAGAAGAAAATGAGAATCAACAAGAAACAGCGAGAGGAGGAATCGAAAGATATATATAATTTTTTTTATCTAACAAAAAAAAAACGGTTACCAGATATCGACACATGCGTAATCTGTTTGTCACATGATTGTTTAAACTGAGTTTCCACGAAAACAAATTCTGGCCTCATGAAAGAAATTTAGAACTTGATTGATTTTGATTCATCATCGAAACTATCAATTGAAAAACTATCGTTTTTCTAAATATTAAAGAGTGCGAAATATGAGTCAGGTGAGAACATGGTGTTTTTCTGTCGGATTGATATCACGTGACTTAAAAATAATGTTCTCACATGATAACTTGGGATTTGAGATAGCATATTTCAATTTTTTTTAATTATTGTTATTATTATTTATCAGTTAAATTGCCTTTTACTGAATTTTTTTCTTTCCAAGCTAAAAAATTCTTACGGGCGAAAAGGGAGTTTTGTAGTAGCTCAATCGAACTGGCTACCACAAAACGGTGCCAAGTGCGATGCAGTTTAGTCTGTATCAGGTTTATTTAGTTCCGCTCTTTCGAATTCGAGCATTCGATCTGGCTATGGCAGGCATAAAAAGAGTTCGAAACCCCAGCAGGCGATCTTTTCCGTATCGTTTGTTCCTTTCGATCCCCTCAGTGATCGTTTAGCACTGGGTCAGAAAAAAAAAAAAAAAAAAAAAAAAAAAAACACTGAGAAGTTGCACTGGGTTTTTAAACGAGTAGAAAACACTTTCATTTTTTTTCTTGATTTTTTCCTTGATTGAGCATCAAGTATCAGAGCAAGAAAAGCGTCAAATTTATAATCAATCAAAATTTACGAACACTGAGAAAAGATTAAATCAAATGTTTTATTATGCAACTATAATTATCAAATATTATTCATAAAATTGTTAAATAGCTTTACTTATAATAAATATATGTGTTTTTGTGTGTTAGCGTTCTACAGACTGTTTGCTTAGAGCTTCCAAACATGGGCAAAGTTTCCATATATTCATAGGAAAGTGAAAATATGAACCTTGTATAGATTTTTTGAAATTTTAATTAGAATCTTAATTACTTATAATAAAGCAAAATTTCAGTCTTTTTCTACAATGACTTCTGAAAATATTGCAGCACGAAACTGATTTTTGCTTCATCTTGAAATTCCAAAAAGTATCTTTTCATTGATACCAAATTTTTTAACTTATAAATAAAGCTTTTATTGTTAATAAATTAAAAATGGTTTTAAGCATATAAAACAACAATTTAATTCACAAAAAATAATTTGTATCAATAAATATTCCGATGAATTGCAATTTTTATATTGTTATATAGATTCTCAGTCTTATGAGTTAATTTTGTAAAACATTCTTAAGACATTTACATTCTAAATTTTTTTTAAAAAATATTATTACGACTAAAATTAAACTAGTTATAAAAATTTGTATATTGCAATCTTACAAAAGTCCGCCATTCATTTTAGATCATTCCATTGACCGTCTCAAAGAACAAACGCCAGTCAGTGCTCGCAGTGGTCTCAAAGCCTATTGGCCTAAAATTATAATATTGTTGATTGTCATAAAACAGTAATATAAAAGTTTCACAACTCAGTCGCATAAGATAAATACTTTTTTTAAAATTTAAAATTTGGGATTTCAAGGAATATTTCACTGAATATGATTTCGCAAGTCCAAAATGACTACAAAAAATTTAGACTTCAAAATGTTTTTATAACTGCTTTTATTGACTGAAACAAAATAAAATATTATCACTTTTCCTTTATATAATCGCAAAATATTTAAATCATTTTGAAAGTAAAATTAAAACTGAATTTTGTGATATATCAAAGAAATATTTATTGAAACATTCTTTGAGACATTGCACAAATTATAAAAATGATAATGTAACGTACTTAAAACTTAAGTGCTTAACAACTCTACTTTCTGTACTGGTATTTAAAATTTTAAAATGCTTGGTTTCATCAAAACAGTTTTGTTTTAATTGAAGTTTAATCACTTTTGCTTCAATTTAAACTTTAAATCTTGTGGGAGTTGACAAATCAAATAAAAGAAAAATGAATTTTTTTTCAAAGATTTGACGCGAAAATGGAATTGGATTAGAAATAACCCAGAAGGTGCGTTGTGTATTGTTAATAAATAATTAGGTTAATTTTAGTTATTTATTAATAACTAATATTTAAGTTTCTCTGTGCTTTTATACAACTAATAAGTTTAACAAAATTAAAAAGGTGTGCTGGAAATTTCATGAAAGCATGCTTATTTTGTTAAATCGTTCTACGTATGAAATATATTGTTGTAACGCCGTGTTGTAAGAGAGATTTTGTAATTTCTAAAATCATGTTATATGGGAACTGTTTTACCGAAATTTCATATACATGTACAAATATACACAGTTGAGTATGAAAGATCAATGACTTTCCAATTTTAAGCAGCTAGATACATGAAACCTTTAAATACATCTATTTGCTGCTTTGTGAAATGTATACCTTTTTATACATTTCATACTCGTACATTCTAATGCACAAATCTTAAAAATTCCTTATTGGTTTGGAAGAAACTTTATAAATTCTTTCAAAGCTGTAGCAATTAAAAGATTTATAGCTTATTCATCTTGGTCTTTTTGCAACGCACAAAATAATTTTTTTATCAATTAAGTTGCACCTAACAACTGTTCTTTTCCTAGCGAAACCTTCTTTAAACCCTATTGAACTAGAGAAAGGATTTTTCCGAGTAACTCACTTGAGGTAGCTACCCCCGAACAGTACCGAGTAGAGTGCAACGCAGTTTGTATTAGATTTATTTTGTTCCGCTCTTTCGAATTTGAGCATTCGAGTACAGCAAGAATAAAGAAAGTATAGAAACCCCAGCAGACGATCTTTTCCGTATCGTTTGTTCTCTTCGATCCAATCAGTGATCGTTTAGCAATGGGCCAATAAAAAACGCCGAGGAGTAGCGCTAAGGTTTTCAAACGGGCGGAAAACAGTTTCTGTTTTTATCTTGATTCTTTCCCCTCCTTTTTGGGCCTCAAGTACCACAGAAAGAAAAGGTTTTAATCAATCGAAATCTAAGTACATAAATGAATCAAATATTGTGTTATGCATCTATAAAAACCAAATAATATTTATGTAACAGTGTGTTCATACAGCTGTAAATGTCGAATATTGTCCAGAAAACACTTTACCATGTTTAATCCATATTTTTTGGATACAACGTTTATTTTCAAAAATGTGCTGCATTTCTATTTCAATTAAGAAATGATAAAATACTTTAAGCATTTTACCTCACCAAGCATTTGAGAAGTGATAATTCAACGCTTGTACGGAACATGGGTATAACGAATAAGATTTGAAGATAAGAATCGTTTGGCTGAAATATTTCAACTATAAATTCGACTGAAACTAAATCGGATCTTTTAAAAAACATCAGGATTATATTCTGATGTCATTATTCTAAAAAAATTTTCAGAGAAATTAAAAGTAAAGTCAACATTTTAAAAAGCACATGAAAATCCATATGGTATTATTCTCCATTTATTACAAAATTTTCTTACATATACGCTAAAAA